>JACXGI010005399.1:0-47260 GCA_016801175.1 Esox masquinongy | reverse complement strand
CCAGCACCCCTAAACCCCCCAGCACCCCTAAACCCCCCAGCACCCCTAATACCCCAGCACCCCTAATACCCCAGCACCCCTAATACCTCAGCACCGCTGAACCCCACAGCTTTGGGTACAGTTCCTTATGCCTCATTTCCACTGGTGCCAAACAGTGCTGTTTCACCCTGAAGTCCAGAAATGAAATGTTTCAGTTTCCATTGATATGGCCCAGGGCCGGTCAGCCACTGGGTTGTGGCCGAGTAGCCCAGTTCTCACTGCGTGCCAAGCCCCGGACTTTAGGACTTAGGCCGGGGTTTGCAGGATGATGTGTTACTTGCTGTGAAAACGCTGCATGTTGTGCTATTTGAATAGTGATGTGTATCTTTTGCTTAGTCTTTGGCTTCTCGTAATGGGTTTCATCCAATCTAACGAACAGATAAAATAAAGAAAAATAAAGCCAGAAAAGGAACCAGGCAAGCCTAGTTCAGCTGGCCCGCAATTAAAATTAATAATTATTGTTACCCTCACTGGATTCGAACTTGGGTCTCCCAGAGACACTGTCTTTAGAGCGAGGTTTGCGGGATAATGTTACGTGCTGTGAAAACGCTGCATGTTGTGCTATTTCAATAGCGATGTGCTTTACTCTTTGGCTTCTCAATGGGTTTCATCTGATCTAACAAACAGATCTATGATAAAATAAAGAAAAATAAAGCCACAGTGTTGGGAAGCAAAGACAACAGCAATAGTTGGAACGACTGAAGATGGTACGATGCCATTGACTCAACAGAAAAATGGAGCACTGAGACCGAGATGTTGTCTGCAAAACCTATAACAACAGATAATTACCTCAGAATTCTCCCAAATCCTTCTATTAAAGGTAGATAGTTTTGAAAAAATACTCATTAAACTAAATAATAAATACACTGGCTTGCAGTTGCAAGGTCACGAGTGTAGGTGGAGAAAGAGCCGGTCACAGTTTGAGGAAGAAACAAACTGAGCATGGCATTGTTGTTTATTTTATTACCAGAAAAATATTGCCTTTTATTTTTCGTAACCGGAAAACCAAATCGCGTTGATAGTTTACTCTCCCCTCCCCACCTGAGCTCCTCAAGTTCTTGGTACCAAATGTGTAGTGGAAACAGAAAAGTCTGGAGCCAACATTAGTATAAATCATTGGTGTAGTCCTGGTACCGGGGTAAAGCACCAGTGGAAATGCAGCATTAGTTTCCCTGATATTGGCCACACTGATACAACACAACACAGGGGGAGAGAAGATCACTGACTCTCCCTACCAGACCATGTCATTAAAATGCAGATGATTTCTTCTAATAATATATTATAACAAATTTATTTATTCTTTGGACTGAAATAATCCTTAAAATACAACACAAAATACAGTGTTGGCCATATTAACTGCAGGTGTTGACAGTGCTTCTGCTGCCCCACAAACATCATGGATACTCAGAGACAAAGAACTCACTGTTGACAAGAACTTCAATACAACACTGCTACTCTGGTCATTCATAATGGCATGTCATGAGCAACAATATTAAGATAATAGGCCATGGTTTTAGGAAATATATCTTGTCATTTAAAAAGCCATTGGGATATAAAATGTATTATAACGAAATACCATACCATTATAGTGGCCACATGAAATAAATCATAACGTAACCTCTATTCATAAATTATTGTATCTAATATAATATTTACATTATTTAGACTCCTTTGGTTCTTAGAACACATACTAACTTCATTCCCTTTTTCATAGTTTATGATTACAAAATAAGTATAAGAATAAGGAGAACACAAAACAGAGAGCATAAAATAACATCTATTCAACTCATTAGTAAGAATAAAAAATTAACAACATTAAATCCTCTTAATAAACCACATTCTTACCTTTGTTAGTTAAATCCTCAATCTTTTTTTCCTCCTCTTCACATTTAATATCATTCAGTCCCAGTGTTTGACTGCTGATCTCCATCTTCTTCTCCTCTTCATCTTTAATAAAATTCAGTCCCAGTGTTTCACTGCGGCCTTCCTGCTTCACTGGTGTCATCTCTGAATCCACCAATGAACACTGAGCTCCACTGTAACAACCAGAATCCAGTGACTCTTGTTTAGGCTCAGTGTGGAAGGAGAGCAGCAGGCTGGGTTTGTCCTCCATCTGCTAAAATAAAGACCAGATCAGGGGCTGTATTCACAAAATATTTTAAGGCTAAAAGTAGCTCCTAACTTACTGATTTAGGAGAAACTCTTAAAACCAATTTTATGACTCCTAAAATGTTGGTCTAAGAGTATTTCACAAAGCGTTTTAGCACTAAAACCAGCTCCTAAATCTGTTAAAAGTGAGGAGTAGTCAAGAGGACTCCTAAGTCACTAAAACCAAATCACAAACAATCCTAAAGGCTGCTGCCGGCAAGCCGCCTCATAATCAGGTCAACGATTTAGAAACATTTAATGATACTGAGCTTTAAACAAGGTATCACCTTAATCGTGAGGTTATTATGATCATGTTAGAGCTAGTCAGGGATGCAGTCACTTCACCAACAAACAGAAACAACCCGTATATCTTAGTCATCTCTCAGTTAGAATATTACATCAAACAATAAATGCCCTCTCCAAACACTATAGAGCCTGACAAATCATTCTGTTTCCTCTTGATGTCCGGAAAAATAAGAAACTAAGCCAACTTCATGGCCATAGCTGGACCACCCAGTGTAGTTGATGCTATACATGGGACATTATTGCACGAATTACTGGACCAACAAAAGATTAACGCGCATTTGTTTACAAGCTGCCAGACATGTAAGAGGCTGACAATTAGCTGAACATATCTTGACTGCTCAATATATCATTATTGGTTTCATGTATAATCAGGGACACTTATATTCAAATAAAAATGTAGGCTCTTTATTTCAATATGGTACCATAACACATCATTCAACAGTATTGCCATGATGAATTCACTGACAAACACCCCTCCCTTATCGGACAATTACTGTGGGCATAGGAAGAAGGCTTGTTCATAGAACAGGACATTATCCTTAGCAACAACCCCACCCTTTCTCTTAGCTTAAGATTTCTCTCCATTACTTTGTAAAAGTTGGTCTTAGCAGCATTGTGAAGAGGTTTTAAGAGGAAACTTGTAGCTAGGAACTAGTCCTCCTAGTGGAAAGATAAAAAGTTTTGGGAATACGGCCCCAGACAATATATGACTACATTTAGATGTTGGATGAGCATAAAACACAAATACAAAGGAAAAATGACAAAGTATTACAATATATTAACAACAGGCCTGGGTCACGTAGTTATGGTGTACTTCATTTAACTTGACTGCAGGGTCGAGTGTACAAAGACAACAAAAACAAAACACTTATATAGCGTAGAACCCCCTATTATAGGCATAGCCAAACGCAGTTTTGAAATATATTTTGTACAGAGTAATAATTTGATCAAGCTGTCAATGTTTAGTGATTATTAGTGACATACAAATGTTAACGAGCATGTCATTAATTAGCATTTCTGAAATGTCAGTGGAAATATTAATAACTTCAGCTAGTTGTTTAGCGACATGGCTAAAAAATACGACCCCCTATTATTGGCCACCTGAATATTGTTCAATAACGTTTTATTTCCTTTTTATTTGTGTCACAAATGACAGAGCACAGTCTTCTGTCAAGGGTCCCAGTTGCAATTATGTTCCTTGGGAGGAGACGGACTTATACACTACTTTTCAGGATTTTATTTTAAATGGGTTGAGCGCGGTGAGCTTGGAAATGTGGGAAACCTCAATAGTGCCAATGCGTGGTTGATAAAAAAAATCTTTGTAGTCCTTATTGTCAAATCATCTTTGGTAACACATGCACCAAGTAGAATTATAATACCATTATCCTTGTAGAGGATGTGTCTTTATATGTGCAAAACCACGCCCCTGCACATGTTCATCTGTCAATAGCGGCCATGTTTTTCAACATACTCAATAGCGACCATGTTTTTCAACATACTGGACTGGTTGATAAAAAATTTGAAGACCAGCGTCCATGGAAGCCAAATATGAAGGTACGTGAAGATCGGTCCTTAGGTGCCAGAGGAGATGCTTTTCAAGTGTTTTTCACAAATTCAAAATGGCCACCAAACCACTAAAGCGAAGTTAATGATTCCCAGTGGCAAATA
This sequence comes from Esox masquinongy, assembly GCA_016801175.1. NCBI lineage: Eukaryota > Metazoa > Chordata > Actinopteri > Esociformes > Esocidae > Esox > Esox masquinongy. The sequence continues at coordinate 43,099 of JACXGI010005399.1, read as the reverse complement.
TGTTCCTTGTGAGGAGGTGGACTTATCTTCCTCTTTTCAAGGCTGTAACTCAAACGGGGTGAGTATGGTGAACTTGCTAATGTAAAAAACCTCAACAGCACTACCGTGTGGTTGATTAAGAAAATCCTTGCTGTCATTTTTTCCATATTGTCCTTGTCAATATATGTACCAAGTAGAATTATTATACCATTATCCTTGTAGGAGTTGTGAGCATCAATGTGCAAAACCACACCCCCTCACATTTTCATTGGTCAATAGCATCCATGTTTTTTGACATACTGGCCTGGCTGATATAACTTCTGAAGACCATGGTCCCTAGATGCCAAATTTTAAAGTACATGAAGTTCAGACATTTGGTTAGTGTTTTTCAAAGAATCCAAAATGGCGGAAAATCCATCATGGCGGACTATGGGTGCCAATGGCAAAAAGGTTCATCATGAGGAGATACACCTATTTACCAATTTTCAAGACTCCAGGTCACAAGGGGTGGGCGTGGTGAGCTTGCAAACAGTGCGACTTTGGAGGCTTGTGATAGGCCACCATGAGGCTTACATGCATCCGTTTCCCATTCACCAGTGAACTGCTGAAATCCTAACTAGTAGTGATGGGAGGTGCGACTCTTTCTACTGACACGGATCTTGTGGAGTCATTTCGTTAATTTGAATCAGTAATGCCTACACCCCCCGTTTTTGAACATACCGTTCGCGAGCTGCACATCACTACTAACTAGCAATCAGGACAGCCTACAACACCAGCAGGTAGCAAGCTAGGCTAGCTAATTCGTTTATAATCTGAATGAAGCTGGAGCCTACAAAACGCAGTTAAATGCTTTGTTTTTTCATTACCTATCCCAATTAACTTATATTGGTTTAATTATGTGAAGACAGACACTGTAATTAGTAAATATAAAAAGCAATAACTTAATTTACCATCTCCCATTCCACGCTTCCCATAACACCAACAAAGACAGCCCGTTCCTTGGTACGATGCGTATACAACTAAGTACTGTAGCCGCTAAAACATAGTTTTTTAGTCCCAGTAACTGTACAGCTTCGTTTTGTTACCTGGATGTACGTTGTGTTTTTTTGATAACTGTATTACGATTTACATTTCATGAAGAATATAATGGTTTAGAGGTTTGTTTGTTCTTTAAACGTTCACACCGCAGAGTTTTCCTATAGAACTGAATAAAGACAAATTCTGTTGTTTAAACTTACCATTTAAGCGACTTGTCAGTTCGTGTTTGATTAAATGTTTTTGAAAATGCCACAAACAAGGTGATCGATTTTCTACTACTATTGCTTAGTGATGGGCTACTCTGCACTCACTCTCGATACTGTTCCGATCTGTTCCAGATTCACTGCATCCAAACAATGTTCCGAGACACTTCTGGTCACGTGACTCCGTGTGTCGAAAGATCACGTGTTATTGAACAAAACCTGTGGAGAACACAATGAAACCTTAAAAATAATGTTTTTTTTCGCTATATACATGTTCACCTGAACTGATACTGTTTACCACAACGGTTTAGTTCACAATGGTATTAATCCGCGTTTTTTCAAGTTTCGGCATTACTTTATTGACCACCCAGGCACCCGATTAGCCATGAATCACACCATTACAAGGTGGAAATTATCTTACAAATCTCACTATTCATAAACTGATATGTGGTACCACACACGCCGCATATGGGGTATGTGTCACTTCTGAAAGGTGATTCAGAACCACTTTCAATTAGACAGGAATGCGCATGTTCTTTGCATTTCCCCCGCTCAGTTACAGAGATTGTAATGCAACCTGTTTATTAGCATAAGGTAAGACAAACAATTATTGCTCTGTAATTTACAGCAAATGTAGACCGTTTGATAAATTTTTATATAAAAACTTGCCTCTCATTGAGGTAGTCGGTAGATTGCACACCTCACGTTATAGCTTCCCATGGCTATCTTATTTTAGCTGGCTAGATAGATCTAAAGACACGGGGAATCTTGTAATTTTCAAATATCAAATATTCCTTTTCAAAATAGTTTAATAGCTCTTTTGGTCTTATCTTCTCCTGACTCTCCCTTTCTTTTTTTACTCTCTTATCTGTGTCGCAACACAGACACATACACACACAGAAGAGAGCAAATTGTGCAGCTTTAATAAAAGTATTTTTGCCAACAGGTCCCTCTGTGTGTATTTCATTATAGATAATGAATTTATGTGACTGTGGTGTATTACTTTGCTTGTGAACTTTGGTATGAATTGCCGTAAATAAAAATCTGGACCTCATTAATTTCTAGACCCTGGCTACGGCCCTGGTTCAGGCATTTGTGGGATTGTTGACGTGCTGTAAGATGCTTGCTGTTACCTAGCAAACTTTTTCGAATTTATTCTATATAAACTAATTGGTTAAATTCTACATTAAGAGTTTACCAACGCAATATTTTTATCTATTGACTTTTTACCCAACTTTTCTACACCAGGACGCTATTTGGACATAATTAACGGAACTACTTGCCCCTGAACACCCGTTGTATAGCTACAACACGGAGGAGAACTATCGTCTTCAGGTAAAGATGGCAGAGTTAGAGGCTCGGCTTCAGACGCAAATGTCAGGCAAGGATTATGTTAGTGTAGAAATGAAATGAACAGCGTCTGTGTCACCAGGAAGAAACGATAGTGTTGTTAGCCCCCCGGCACAGCTCCTGCAGCCATGCAAGAACTTTCTCTTGGTCACTGGGAAGAAATGCCGTCGACCAGTTAAACCTGTGTCGCTGCTAGAGCCGACTGAGAATTTCAACCCGGTTTTCCCCCAGTTAAACCTGTGTCGCTGCTAGAGCCGACTGAGAATTTCAACCCGGTTTTCCCCACTGGAGTCGGAGTCAAAGATCGGCAGGCATTTTCTACCGGTGCCCCGGAAAACTGAAAACTTTAGTCATCGGCGATTCCATTACCCGCAGTATTAGACTAAAGAATCAGCCGGCGATCGTACTGTTTACATTAAATATAAATGTAGTCTTAAACACATCAGTGGTTTTCATTCTTTTGAAGTTTTACTCATGAAAGTTAACCAGGCTGATAAATCGTTGTACATAGCTGCTATTTACAGCCCCCCCCCCCCCGGGCCATACACAGTGTTCCTCAATGAATTTCCAGAATCCTTGTCTAACCTAGTCATGGCAGATAGTATTCTAATTTTTGGCAATTTCAATATTCATATGGGAAAGTCCAATGACCCTCTTCAAAAAGCCTTTGAAGCTATAATTGACTCAATGGGTTTTATCCAACATGTCTCAGGTCCAACGTACTGCCACCATCATAACTTAGATTTATTCCTGTCATGAGAAATAGATCTTGTAGATCAAGTAATTTCCCCCCAAAATCCTGGAATATCGGATCACTGTCTTATAACATTTACCGTTAAAACAAGAAATCCACTTGCTCTGCAAACAATGAGTCTCAAAAGCCGTACTATAAATTCTCGGACTACAAATAGATTACTTTATATTCTTACAAGCTCTCTCATCAATGACAGAGTAAATAAATCCGCAAACGATCCAAACTCAACACTGTGAAATACTTTAGATACGGTTGCACCACTAAAAACAAAAGAAACACGCAACAAGAAACTTGCTCCCTTGTACACAGACAATACTAGAGCACTCAAGCAAGCCTCCAGAAAATTGGAGCGAAAGTGGCGCTCCACCAAGTTGGAAGTATTCAGACTAGCCTGGATAGACAGTACACAACAATACCGAAAAGCACTCACATCTGCTCGATCAGCTTATTTCTCCAACCTGATTGAGGTGAACAAAAACAATCCAAAATTTCACTTTGATACAGTTGCAAAGTTAACAAAAAAGCAACGCTCAACAAGTGAAGTGGGTCTTCACTTTAGCTGTAATGAATACATGAACTACTTTGATGAATAGATCATCACCATTAGAAAACAAATAACTGACTTCTCCTTAAATAGTTATAGTCCCCAAAATCTCAATGTCCTGAACCTCCCTGACCAGGTGTCAATGGGGACACTTGAATTTTTTTTATCCCATATCGCTCGACACATTCACTAAATTTGTAATGAGTTCTAAACCCACAAATTGTCAGCTAGACCCGATTCCAACAAAATTACTTAAGGAGCTATTTCCGGTGCTAGGTCAGCCAATGTTGAACATAATAAATTGCTCCCTTTCCTCCGGATGTACACCAAACTCACTAAAAATAGCGGAAATTAAGCCTCTTCTACAAAAATCTAATCTGAATCCAGACATTTTAAACAATTATAGGCCAATATCGAACCTCCCGTTCCTCTCAAAAATCTTAGAATAATGTGTTTCCCAACAACTGAATGCCTTCCTGAAGACAGATAACATTTCTGAAATGCTCCAGTCCGGTTTCAGACCCCATCATAGTACTGAGACTGCACTCGTGAAGGTAACAAATGACCTAATGGCCTCAGACAAAGGTTCCGCATCCGTCATGTTGCTTCTTGATCTTAGTGCTGCTTTACACACTATTGATCACTCCCTTCTCTTTGAGAGACTGGAAACCCATATTGGGCTACGTGGACATGTTCTAGCCTGGTTTAAATCTTATTTATCTGAAAGATATCAGTTCGTATGTGTGGATGGCATATCCTCTGACAAATCAAAGGTATGTTTTGGTGTTCCTCAAGGCTCGGTTCTGGGCCCATTATTGTTCTCACCAGATATGCTGCTTCTGGGTGTTGTAATCCGGAATCACAATGTCAATTTTCACTATTATGCTGATGACACAGTTATATATTTTGATGAAGCATGGACAAGCCCCAAAATTTGTTACTCTGGAAGGATACGTTTCAGATATTAGGAAGTGGATGACAGAGAACTTCTTGCTTTTAAACGCAAGAAAAACAGAAATGCTCGTTTTAGGAGAAACAAAGAGGTTTGTTGGCAGATCTCACTGTGAACCTCGACGGCTGCATGGTTATATCCCAAATAACTGTAAGAAACCTCTGTGTTACCCTTGACCCTGACCTTTCCTTTGATGAACATATAAAACATGTCTCAAGAGTTGCTTATTTTCATCTTCGAAACATTGCAAAAATCTGAAACTTTCTAACAAAAACTGATGCATAAAAACTAATCCATGCTTTTGTTACTTCTAGATTAGATTACTGCAAAGCTCTTCTTTCCGGTTGCCCTGATAAATCAATAAATAAACTTCAATTAGTGCTGCACACGGCTGCTAGAATCCTAACTAGAACAAAACAATTTGAACACATTACTCCAGTACTAGCCTCTTTACACTGGCTGCCTGTTAGGGTTAGGGCTGATTTTAAGGTTTTATTGTTAAGCTATAAATCAATACATGGACTTGCTCCTACTTACCTCGCTGAAATGATCCAGCCATACATACCTACACGTAACCTTAGATCGCAAGATTCAGGCCTTTTAATTGTACATAGAATTTCTAAACAAACAGCCGGAGGCAGGGCCTACTCTCATAGAGCTCCACTGCTGTGGAATGATTGGCCAATTAAAATTAGAAATACAGACTCAGTGCAAACTTTCAAGTGTCTACTAAAGACTCATCTCTACAGCATGGTCTATGATTTAGTCTAGTCTGGCCCAGGGGCGTGAAGGTGACCAGAAAGGCTTGATACTGTCAACCCTTGCTGTCTTGCCAGGTGGGCTCTCATCGCCACTGGGATGTCCTCCCTCCAACGCCATTCGGGGGCGGAGTCACTGACTTGTTGTTGTCTTTCTGTTGCGCACTTGTGCAATTGGGCTGTACTCTGCTGGCAATACTCGGCCCTCATTCAGGGTGGTTGCAGTTGGTGGGTGTCCCTTTGGTTGATGCTTGGCAATGTGGGTGGATTGATTTCCTGCCTGTTGGGTCCTGTCTGGGGCCTCCCCCAGATAGGGCCACAGTGTCACTGGACCCCCTGTCTCAGCCCCAAGATCTTATGCTGCTATATTATTGTGCTGGGGGAGTAGGGTCAGTTCTCCTTCTCCACTATAAATCCTTGTAGATCTAAGGAATGCATTTTCAAATTTTTGCCTGTCTCCTGCTGTTTTAACCTAGGAGGACATGAGGTCTTGGCCCACACCTGAGGAGTACCAGGCTTGAAAGACTTTTGCTGTCCCTGTCCAAAGTCCTCCTGGTTGTGTTGCAGATCAAGACGATACCTGACGATTTCAGCTGCCATTCTGCTGACCCTCCCGTGTTGTCCCTGTCCTTGCTTCTGACCTGGACTAGGTTTAAGTAGACTCTGGACTCAGCCCACATGCATTTATTAATTATATAAATTTGCCAAACTCGCCCCTTTTAGGCAAACGCACACAAACTCCAATTAAGACAACACCAAGTCAACTAACAAACATCGTAATCACCTCCGTAGTACCGTTTAACACCAATTTATGCAATCGGAGTTGGTCAACCCTGACTTTCCTTGAACCCAAGTAAAATCTGAGTTGGTTGGACTCCCTTCGTAGTACAGCCCTCTGGTGGTCCAGATCTTTAGAGAAGCAAATGTTATGCAGGACCCCTGATTAACATCACCAAGGGGCTGCTGGAGACTCGTTGTGGCTAGATGTTCCTCTTCATCATATACACTTCCACTCTTCCTCAACAAACATTTCAGAATATACAGTTGTGAGGAATTCACACATATTTATATGAAAACATACACTGAGTTTTTTTTAAAAAAGACTGGTGAACGACTGATTGAATTAAATTTTGAAGTTCATTTGAACTACTGTTTTGTTCCTTCGAAACGGCTGGCAGCAGAGTTCTACAATATCACTCACTTTGTTCAAACAAAATACCAATTTTTATTTTCTGAAACAGCTATTATTTTCTGAAACAACTATTTCACAATACAAGTCAGAAGCCTAGCAATTTTGCATTATTTCATGTTAGTTATTAATTGAGGTAATTTTACATTATTTCATGTTAGTTATTAATTGAGGTAATTTTCATATTTAATAATGCTTATTAGAGATTGTTTGCAATTTTTTTTATTGCCATTTATATTTTTAAAATAAAAAGCAATTCAATGTAATGTTTTTGGCCATTCATCTTTCTCAATCTACCATGTTATACAAGCTACAAGGGACCTTGTGAAATGTATTTGAATCGGGAGATCAGTGCCGATTCCTGTTCCTAATGGGATTCTGTTTCTTGCTTTTACTTGAGTGGTGGGTCATTTGTAAAAAATAAATAAATAAAAAAGTAGAATCACAACAACTATAGAAAGACTATCAATAAAAGCATTCTAATCATTCTTAATCAGAATCAGAAAGTTTTATTACCAAATAAGTTTCACAACAAACGAGAAATTTGTTTTGGCTGTTGGTGCAACAATTTATACAAAAGGAATAAGGGAAAGAAAAGAACAGGAGGCCTCTCCAAACAGAAGCAGAGTTGTTGGCTGAGAATTGTTGTTTTAGTTTCTCTCCATACAGGCACTTGGCTTCCTTCACTGCCTTACCAAAGCTGTATTTAGCCTCTCTGTACTTGTCTCTGTCTCCGCTCCTGAACGCCTCCTCCTTTTCCAAACGCAGCCTTCTGAGTTTAGCTGGGAACTAGGGTTTTTTGTCATTGTTGTAACTCATCCTGGTCCATGTTGATACTCAGCTGTCCTCACAGAAGCTGATATTCGATGTCACAGCATCAGTGTACTCATCCAGACTATTAGTGGCAGACATAAAAATGTCCCAATCAGTGCATTCCAGACAAACACACAGATCCTCTGTTGCTTCACTGCTCCACATTTTGACCTTTGCACAACAGGTTTATGAAGTTTTAGTTTTTGCCTGTATGTGTGTATTAGATGGACCATGATGTGGTCTGAGAGTCCCAGAGCAGCACGGGGCACCGCGTTATAGACATTGTTGATTGTAGTGTAGCAGTGATCCAAAGTGTTTGTCTCTCTGGTCAGGATTTTAATAAACTGTTTATATTTCAGGAGTTCGTGGCTTAGGTTACCTTTGATAAAGTCACCAAGAACAATAACTAAGGAGTCTGGGTATGACTGCTCCACCTGGAGAATCTGTTCGGCTAGCTGCTGTTATGACTTGTTCACGTTGGCCGATGCAGTTGATGAAAAAATTATTCCAGGTCAGGAGATCAGTACTGTAGTATGACTGTCACATTGTTGCTCCAGCCGTTGTTAATGTAGAAACATATTCCTCCTCCCTTCGTTTTGCCTGATAGTTCTGCGTCACGATCCACCCTGAAGATTGAGAAACCAGGCAATTACAGCGCAGAGTCCAATAGAGATCTACACAGCCAAGATAAGGAGAGATCTGTTTTTCCCCAACAGCAAGTGAAGTTCGTCAAGTTTATTGCTAAGTGATCGCATGTTAGCGAGGAATATTCCTGGTAGCGGAGTCCATAATCCACTGAGCCTTGAGCGTACAAGCGCCCCAGCACCATTTACCTCGACGACGGCGTTTTGCTGTTTGACAAAGTGCAGATGTAGCTTTGACCAGAATATCTAGTAATTCAATGAATGTTACGTGAAAATCTGGGAATAAATCCACAGGAGTTGTTTCCCTGATGTATATTATCTCCTCTCTTGAGAAAACAATCTGAGAATTGTCTCACAACACTGATTTAACACACAAAATAAAACAGAATATTGCGCACCAGCCAAACGAGGCGGCCATCTGCGGGAACCATCTCGAAATCACCTAATAGGATTAATAAAGATTTAATTAACAGAAGACTATAAAAAGTAAAAAAAAAAAAAAAGACAAATCACATTTGTTACCTAAGAAACCAACGTGTCATCTATAGGGGTTTTCCTGGCTCAAAATTAGGCAACGGTGGTACCCCAACCCCCTGCACTCTACCGGACACCCCTCTGATATACTTTATATAATATCCAGCTACACACTTGAGAAAGACAACTACTAAAGTGTTAAATCTGCCCTGTTGTCCAGGTCCACTTTAGCTGACAACCGGTCATAATTACTGTGTAAAAACCTTCTAGAAGTTGCGTTACCCGTATGTGGCGCTGCTATATTCATCAACTAAAGATAAAGAAAGGTGAAAAGATGAGTAACTCTGAGACCAGATGGTCATTTAAATTTTCCCGTCTTCCAGACAGATTTGCCATCCTGTGAAAACTATGATTTGTCCCTCCCCAACACACCACTGTAAACCGAACTATGTAATTTCAATAATATTTATAACAAACAATGAATGCACTTGTGCTGTTTATAGACACTTAGGCACGTTATTAAGTTTCAAAATATTGGGACCCCCCCGCCCTTTGCCTCAAAATGGTTTGATCCAGTCCTCAGCAGTGGCACATCATGCAGGTGTTAGACATTTCTTTACTTCTACCGCTCAATACAAGACACATTTATAACGGTCACCATTCCTCATTTTCGCTGCATTGAATTACAGGTCACACTTTGTTAGCAAGCGGTTAGCTGACGGTTGCTAGCTAGCTACAGTAACAACCATTGTATGCAGCTGTTTGAATTCGAGTCAATGAGAGAAGCTTGCAATGTATGTAGTGTTCCTTAGCTGGCAAGGTGACAATGTTCGTGTCATTGACAATCCAGTTGTTTTATGTTGGAAGGGTTCACACACACAATTGCTGAATTTGCAGAGCAATAGTAGCGAGCAACCCGATGGCGCAAACTAAAACAGTATTACAGAACTACTTTTGGAGTCCTCCTCAGGAATTGTTCTTGAGAAAAAAGCTCAACGTAATCCTCAAAAATCAATTTTTTCACTGACCATATTTGTCCATTACTAAATATGCAAAAATCGAAAATCATAATTTGTCAAACTTTTGAGAGCTTCTGAATAATTACAAAAATAATTATTCAATATACCTTTTTAACAGTATTACTATGGTTGTAGTTTGCTAATATAATTGAAATAAAAAATTAGATGCATAACTAGAAAGCAGTGTGGTATTCTTGGGAAGTTGCATATAAAATGTATTGTGACATTATAACCACATTCTGGAACTCTGAGTACTGAAATGACGTGCAAAAAAACTCACGCTGGGGGACCGTTAAGTGATATTTGAAACTTGCGAAAGAAAATGTTAATTATAGAAGGGTAATAATGACATTGACGCAATAGTTAACGGCTTCCTAAGTCATTTGTGCAGCTCAGCCTCCCACTACACAAATCCCTTGTTGACGCTACATATCCATTTGAAATTATTTTATTGATTATTATTTATTTTATTTATATAGCACAATTCATACATCGAAGAAATTCAATGTGCTTTACAAAGAAAAAGAAAAATAATATATAAATATACAATAACATAAAAACAAATACTCAAATGAAAACATCAAAACAAGTGAAAACATAATTAAAAAAAAAAATGGGAGCTGGGTGGGTGGCCTTTGGTAGGTGTATTATACCCTTAAGGCTCCTCTCCAGTATGTATGCGCTGATGAGGTTTAAGGTAACATAGTTTAGAGAAACCCTTCCCACAGTCAGTACAGGAGTAAGGCTTCTTTCCAGTATGTATGCGCTCATGAGCTTTAAGGTTACCTGACAGAGAGAAACCCTTCCCACAGTCAGAACAGGAGTAAGGCTTCTCTCCGGTATGTATGCGCTCATGAGCTCTAAGGTTACCTGACAAATAGAAACCCTTCCCACATTTAGAACAGAAGTAAGGCTTCTTTCCAGTATGTATGCGCTCATGAGCTTTAAGGTTACCCGACTGAGAGAAACCCTTCCCACATTTCGAACAGGAGTACGGCTTCTCTCCAGTATGTATGTGCTGATGAGCTTTAAGGTAACATAGTTTAGAGAAACACTTCTCACAGTTAGAACAGGAGTATGGCTTCTCTCCAGTATGTATGCGCTGATGAGCTTTAAGGTGACCTGACAGAGAGAAACCCTTCCCACAGTCAGAACAGGAGTAAGGCTTCTCTCCAGTATGTATACGCTGATGAGTTTTAAGGCTGCCTAACTGAGAGAAACTCTTCCCACATTTAGAACAGGTGTACGGCTTCTCTCCAGTATGTATACGCTGATGAATTTTAAGGTGACCTGACTGAGAGAAACCCTTCCCACAGTAAGAACAGGAGTACGGCTTCTTGTCTTTGTAATTTTCCTTTTGTTGCGCTCCAGTTGCAGGAAATGTCTCCACTTCAGCTGCAATCTCATCTGTGTGATTCATATCAGGAAAGTTCATTAGAGCAATGACACTGTATCAATGCATTTAGAAGATTACATCAAATATCAAAGTAACTATTCAAAGAGTGGTAAGAGTAAAAAACATGCAAACAATTTCTGAAAACATAGTTTCACATTTTCACCAAGCAACACAATACATTACCAAAATTTAAATACATTCACTGCCCTCCAAAAATGTTGTCACCCAGGGTGATATGAAAAAAACGCTGTAAAAAAGTCATGGTTGTTTATCAAATTGATCACACAAAAAATAAAGAAATTAAATAAAAAAATCGAGATAGGACTATAATAAGTTACATGCCTGAAAATACACATCTGAACTATTATGGCGATAAGTAGGAAATGAAAAATAACTGAAGCTCAGATCAACCTGTCTGGAAGATGACATGTATTTTCTGCCTAACACAGTGAGAAGAATGGTTCAAGTATCAAAAAAACTCCAAGGAGCACAGTTGGAGAAATTGCAGGTGGTTAGATTTTGGGGTCACAAATTCTACATAGGAAGGATTGCCAGAAGAAAGCCTCTGCTGTCACCAAATCTCAAACATAAGCACCTTTGTGACACAAATGTAGGGCTACAATTTGTTTGTGGAATAGGCTTACCGTCTATGTGTTCCTGATCTATTAGGTGAACTGAAAAACCTAAAATATGAATGGGGATACAATGATGAGCCAAAACATTATGACCACTCACAGGTGAAGGGAATAATGTTGATCATCTAACAATGGCACATGACAAGGTCTGGGTAGATTAGATTGAAAGCAAACAATCAGTACTTGTAGTCAACGTGTCGGATGCAGGAGAAATGGGCAGGAATAAAGACATGTGTGACTTTGACAAGGACCAAATTGTTATGGGGGGCTGCCACACCCCCAGAACCCCTAAACCCCCCAGCACCCCTAAACCCCCCCGCACCCCTAAACCCCCCAGCACCCCTAAACCCACAGCTTTGGGTACAGTTCCTTATGCCTCATTTCCACTGGTACAAACACTGGTGTTTTACCCTGAAGTCCAGAAATGTTTCAGTTTCCATTGACACGGCCCAGAGCCGGTCACAGAAGTTTGAGGAAGAAATTTGATTTATTACTCAAGTTCAAACGCCATATGGTAAAAAAACTGAGCATGGCGTTATTCTTTATTTATTTTACTACCAGAAAAATATCACCTTTTATTTTTCGTAACCGGAAAACCAAATCGCGTTGATAGTTTACTCTCCCCTCCCCACCTGAGCTCCTCAAGTTCTTGGTACCAAACATATAGTCGAAACAGGAAAGTCTGGAGCCAACATTAGCATAAATCGTGGGTGTAGCCCTGGTACCTGGGTAAAGCACCAGTGGAAATGCGGCATTAGCCTTCCTGATATTGGCCCCGGGAACATACTGCTAGCAGCAACACAGACGTACCACCAACACAGCAGTGTTGAAGATCACCGACTCTCCCTACTAGACTGGGTCATTAAAATGCAGATGATTCCTTCTAATAATATATTATAATAATGTATTTCTTCTTCAGACTGATAGATGCCCTGAAACAATAAAAAACACTGTTGGCCATATTAACTGCAGGTGTTGACAGTGATTCCACACAAACATCATGGATACCCAGAGACAAAGAACTCACTGTTGACAAGAACTTCAATACAACACTGCTGCTCTGGTCATTCATAATGACATGTCATGAGACAACAATATTAAGACAATAGGCCAAATCTTGTCATATAAAAAGCCATTGGGATATAAAATGTATTATAACAAAATATCATACCATTATAGTGGCCACATGAAATACATCAAAATGTGCCCCCTATTCTTAAAATAATGCATTTAATTTAATATTTACATATTTACATGATTTTGACTCCTTTGGTTCTTAATGTAACAAAAAATGATTTCATTAAATTTTTTATAATTTATCACTGCAAAATAAGTATAAGAATATAGAGAACACAAAAAAGAGAGCTTTAACATGTACACAATTCTTTAGCAAGAACACATTTTCAACATTAAACCCTCTTAATAAATCATTCTTACCTTTGTTAGTTAAATCCCCTGTCTCCTCCTCTTCACATTTAATATTATTCAGTCCCAGTGTTTGACTGTTGATCTCCATCTTCTCCTCTTCATCTTTAATGATAACATTAAGTCCAAGTATTTGACTGCAGTCTTCCTGCTTCACTGATGTCATCTCTGAATCCACCAATGAACACTGAGCTCCACTGTAACAACCAGAATCCAGTGACTCTTGTTTGGGCTCAGTGTGGAAGGAGAGCAGCAGGCTGGGTTTGTCCTCAGTCTCCTAAAATAAAGACCAGATCAGGGGCTGTATTCATAAAATATTTTAATTCTAAAAGTAGCTACTTACTTGCTGAATTATGAGAAACTCTTAAAAAACAATTTTAGGACTCCTGAACTGTTGGTCTAAGAGTACTTCACAAAGCATTTTAGTGCTAAAACTAGCTCATTTTAGAAACATTTAATGATACTGAGCTTTTAACAAGGTATCGCCTTAATCGCGAGGGTATTATGGTCATTATTACGGAGAAAGAAGAGAGGCAAACGTGGCGGTTTCCTATGTAGATCTCGGACGAGATACTGCATTCCACCATTAACAAGCATTTTACTCGCAAATGTTAAATCCCTGGACAATAAAATGGACAACCTACACGCAGGGAATAACTTTCAGCGAGACTTGCAAACTGTTGTGCGTTAGCATTTGTAGAGACCAGGCTGGTCCCAACGATATCTGACCCAGGCATCACCCCTGCTGGATTTTCCATCTACCGGCAGGACAGGACTTGGGAGTCAGGTAAACGTAAGGGCAGAGGGGTCTGCATTGTGGTCAACTGTCATTGCGGCACGGATGTTGAAGTTCTCGCTACACACTGTTCTCCAGACCTGGAGCGACTGACTGTAAAGGTACGGCCCTTCTACCCCCCGCTGGAATTCAGCTCCGCTATAATCACAGCAGTCTACATACCCCCCGCTGGCACATTAAACGTGCGCACTGGAAGACCTATATGGAGTAATAAATGGACTAGAGGACGCCCACCTTGAGGAGGCTTTTATTGATGTTTTATTGTCTATTGTTTTGCTGAAATGCCTCCAGCACATTAACTTCCCCACCCATGGTGATCAGACTCTTGACCACTGTTAATCACAAATATGAAATGGTTACAAACCCCTCCCCCACCCTGCATTCGGTAAGGTGGATCATAGTTCAATTTAGCTCCTCCCATCCTATAGACAACGCCTAAAAACAAATCATTTATATAGCGTAGAACCCCCTATTATAGGCATAGCCAAAAGCAGTTTTGAAATATATCTTGTACAGTGTAATAATTTGACCAAGTTGTCAATGTTTAGTGATTACTGGTGACATACAAATGTTAACGAGCATGTCATTAATTAGCATTTCTAAAATGTCAGTGGAAATATTAATAACTTCAGCTAGTTGTTTAGCGACATGGCTAAAAAATGCGACCCCCTATTATTGGCCACCTGACTATTGTTCAATAACGTTTTATTTCCTTTTTATTTGTGTCACAAATGACAGACCACAGTCTTCTGTCAAGTGTTTACTAGAATGTTTTAGCTACCTTTCATGCCTTTTGGTGAAGAAAAAAAGTCATTATCTGATCACTTTGATATGACATGATGTCTGGTCTGTCTCGCAAATCGAATTTCACGATTTGGAACTTTGGACTATTTCCATACACAACATGTTTTAAATCTAAAAAAAGTACTTAACCTCCATAAATCTCTTCTAAAAAAATGGTGGTGGGCTAGCTGAAAGGGTACAAGAAAGGGTATATTTAATAGCAAAACGTACCGATGTTTTGCAGTGCATTTACACTGCGTGCACAATTATTAGGCAAATCGTATTCCTCAAGATTTATTTTATTGTTGAACAAACCCAATGCTCTCAGTCAATCCAAAATGTAATTGAACTTCAAACCTGAATGTTTAACAAAGGAAAAGTGAGTTTTGATATTTTCAGGGGAATACGTAAGAGTGCAGAATTATTAGGCAACTAATTAAAAAAAAAAATCTCCCAACTCACGTTTATTCTCAATGTTTTAAGTAGGTGTAAAAAATAAGTAACACAAAGTGGCAATTAATTAAAATCTTTGTCCTTTCAAAAATATTCAGTGACCAATATAACCACCCTTCTTTTCAATAACTGCCATGAGCCTTCCATCCATGGAGTCTGTCAGTTTCTTGATCTGTTCACGATCAACTTTCGCTGAAGCAGCAACCACAACCTCCCAAATGCTGTTCACAGAGATGTATTGTCTTCCCTGACTGTAAATCTCACATTTGAGAAGGGCCCACAAATTCTCAATAGGATTTAAGTCAGGAGAGGAAGGGGCCCAGGTCATTATTTGGGCATCTTTGTGGGCTTTGCTGGCTAGCCAAGCAGTGGAGTACTTGGATGTGATGATCATGGCCTTCTTGAATGCTGAGGACTTCTTCCTGTACCACTGTTTGAAGAAAGTACCTTGTACTTCTGGACACTCAAGGTAGGTTGCAGTTCTGGAATATGGTGGCACTGGAGGATAGTGGGTTCCTGGTATCTTCACGTTAAATTCTTCTGAAGCCTTTTCCAGTAAATTAAGGTATTTTCTTCTCTATGCGGTTTTTGCACCCCAGTTGACTATTTGCAACAAAACGTTTGAGTGTCCGGTGGTCACGCCTCAATAGTTTAGCTATTTCAAGTGTTGCATCCGCCTGAAAAACATTTTACAATTTTTAACTTTTCAGTGTCAGTTAAATCTCTTTTTTGGCCCATTTTACCTGAGGTCATGAAGCTGCCTAATAATTACGCACACCTTGATATAAGGTGTTATTCACTGTTGCCACACCCTCCCTCATTACACCAATAACTTTTACCTGAAAATGATTAAATCCAATGAGCATTCAAGTTTATACGGTTTTGAGTTGGAAAATGCGTATAGAAATAATGATACAATCAGAATACTCACTTGCCTAATAATTGTGCATGCAGGGTACATTTTGAACTTGAGAGGGTTTAGTTCTCCAACCGTTAGAAACAGACGATAATAGGGGGACATTACGCCAACTCTAGGGATGTGACAAATTGACAATTATGTTTACCATTTAAACTGTTTTTATGGTTTTCCCTCAGCCACTGTACCAAATTCATGCTAGAACCTCCCTGTTGCCAGGTATTATGAGAAATCTGACCAATCAATGAAAACGCAATTGCAAGCCGCATTTAGCATGTTTCAGCATTAAGCAATTAGTAGCCAGATAGCATTTTTTATCCAATAGGACACATATCCAACTCATGTCCATAGCTGTAAACAATATTACATGTATGGTTTTTCCTTTTCACTAGTACCCCCTTGTGGTGATTTCTGTTAACATATGCACCAAGTAGAATTATAATACCATCATCCTTGTAGGAGATGTGCAAAACCAGACCCCAGCACATGTTCATCTGTCAATAGCGGCCATGTTTTTCAACATACTCAATAGTGGCCATGTTTTTCAATGTACTGGCTTGGTTGATATAACTTTTGAAGACTATCGTCCATGGATGCCAAATATGAAGGTACATGAAGATGGGTCCTTAGGTGCCAGAGGAGATGCTAATCAACTGTTTTTCGCAAATTCAAAATGGCCATCAAACCATTAAAGCGAAGTTAATGAGCCCCATGGCAAATATGTTCCTTGTGAGGAGGTGGACTTATCTTCCTCTTTTCAAGGCTGTAACTCAAACGGGGTGAACATGGTGAACTTGCTAATGAGAAAAACCTCAATAGCGCCACCATATGGTTGATAAAAAAATCCTTGCAGTCACTTTTTCCATATTGTCCTTGTCAGCATATGTACCAAGAAGAATTATTATACCATTATCCTTGTAGCAAGCAAGCAAATTTATTTATATAGCACAGTTCATACATAGAAGCAATTCAATATGTTTTACAATGAAAAGAAAAATATAAAAATGCAACAGATTTAAAACAGTCAGATTGTTATAATTCCCTAACTCAGCTGTCTCCAGGGGGACTGTACATTGATTGTAGGAGTTGTGCGCATCAATGTGTAAAACCACACCCCCTAACATGTTCACTGGTCAATGGCATCCATGTTTTTTGACATATTGGCTTGGCCGATATAACTTTTGAAGACCTTGGTCTATCAAAGTACGTGAAGATCAGATATTTGGTGCCAGAGGAGATCTTTTTTTAGTGTTTTTCAAAAATCCAAAATGGCGGACTTTACAGGTCCGAATGTCAAAAAGGTTCATCATGAGGAGATACACCTATGTAGCAATTTTCAAGACTCTGGATCACAAGGGGTGGGCGTGGTGAGCTTGCAAAAAGTGTGACTTGAGGCTTGTGACAGGCCACCATCTTCATTCACCTGAAACCCTAACTAGTAGTGATGGGAACTTCAACTCTTTCTTCTGACTCAGATCTTGTCGAGTCGTTCAGTAAAAAGTTCGAGTCATTTCGTCTTTTCTACTTTACTCGAATGAACGATATAACTGAATGAGTCACTGGAAAAAAAGGACTTGTGAGTCCTGAGTCACTAAAAGGATTTGTTGAAAACTAACAAATTGTTTGTGAACTGCACATCACTACTAATTAGCAATCAGAAGGACAGTAGTGATGGGCATTTCGGCTCTTTTCAGTGAGCTGGCTCGTTCAGCTCAGCTCACCAAAAAGAGAAGGCTCTTTTGGCTCCCAAATGGCTCTTTAAAAAATATTTTGTATTTTTCGAATCAAACTGTTTGCGATAGTTTGACTATGATTGGTGTTAAAACAATTCTAATGAAATTATTAAATGAAATCATATACTACCTTAACCACAATGTATTTAAAATGCACTGGTTTGTTATGAAAAACAATACTATTAAACATTTGCGTTTAAAGTATAACTTTTTAATGTATATAAACAAAGTGCATATTAATGTAACCATTCAAAATGAATACAATCTGAACAGCATAATCCGAATGCTTTTGGACCTGTGAAATGTGTGACCGGGTGTCCCATAGAAATGATAGACATTTTTGAGAGGCAACTTGGATATTAGGGAGCACTTTTGAAATTGAAAGTTTTGCACTGTATGGTCATTTTATGCATATTTTATTACATTACACTGTATGCACAGCATGCACTCATTCAGGCCTATTTATCTATAAGAATAAAACAGACCGCTGATTCATAACAAACCAATCAGTGAAAATGACTGTCTGTGTGTGAACTTGTTCTTTCCTCCATAATTTTCGACGGTGTGTAATTGGTTATGGAAGCATTTTGCCCAGCTGCTTAAGATAAGTGTCCAACAGCCTGTACAAATGATTTCCGTGATTGTAGGTGTTATTTACGGTAACGAATGAATTCAAACATGTTATTGAAGACTGATATCAGCTTGCGTGGTCGGGCCTTAGTACTTTAAACTACAAAAACTTTGCCTATTTTGTGCCAAATGTCACTTTTGTTTTGCTGTTTTGAACACCCCTTGATTACCTACTAGAAATTTGCAATGCATTTCTTTATTTTAAGTTTAAACAAATGACTAATGATAATTAGACCTCCGATCTCTGTCAGTGATGCTGAAATATCCGTCAAAATAGATACGATGAAATGTGTTTTCACGGCTCCTTCGAAGTTGCGCATTGGTGCGGCTATAAACGGGGTAGTCTGAGCAGTCAGAACGAATGTGTGCTTGGGCATTTAGGCCTATATTTTTTTTTTCGTTCTTTGAATGAGTTAACTGTATTAATTAAAAAATCGTTTGATTATTCGTATCTTAATTTAAAAAATATTTTTATAAATAGATTCTACTCTTCTGATACGCGAGCCGGCTCTTAGAACCGACACGTTCGCGAACGACTCATCAGTAAGGACAGCCTCTAACACCAACAGGTAACAAGCTAGGCTAGCTAATTAGTTTATAATCTCAATGGAGTTGGAGCCTAAAAAACGCAGTTAAATGCTTTGTTTTTTCATTACCTGTCTTAACTTGTATTGGTTTATGTGAAGACAGACATTGTAATTAGTAAATATAAAAAGCAATAACTTTATTTACCAACGTAAGTCAATGTACTGTCTCCCATTACATGCTTCCCTTAACACCAACAAAGCCAGCCCGTTCCTTGATACGATGCATATAAACAACTAAGTACTGTAGCATCGTTATTTAGTCCCAGTAACTTTACAGCTTTGATTTGTTACCTGGATGTTCGTTGTGGGTTTTTTTATAACTGTATTACGATTTACATTTTATGAAGAATATAATGGTTTAGAGATTTGTTTGTTCTTTAAACGTTCACACCGCAGAGTATTCCTATAGAACTGAATAAAGACAAATTCTGTTGTTTAAACTTACCATTTAAGCGACTTGTCAGTTCTTGCTAGATGAAATGTTGTTTTTTGAAACAGACACAAACAGGGTGCTCGATTTTCTACTACTATTGCTTAGTGATGGGCTACTCTTCACTCACTCTCGATACTGTTCCGATCTGTTCCAGACTCACTGCATCGAAACAATGTTCCGAGACACTTCTGGTCACGTGACGCCGTGTGTGGAAAGATCACGTGTTATTGAATGAAACCTGTGGAGTAGTGATGGCCGAACCAGGGGGTATGGTTAATTTATGTGAGAGTTCCGTTCCATTGATGTGGTTTATTGGAGTCCCTGCTTAGTAACCAAGGTAACTTATACCTCTGAACTAACCTGCTCCCTCGCAGGTTAACTGTCAAGCTAAATTTAGCTGTGTTTCAAAGAATGTCCAACAGGCGGAAACAGAACCACAAAAGACCGTTCCGTGTATTTTCTCGCTCGCATCACTTTCGTCTTGTCCGTGTTCGGAAACATAAATTCAGACTTTTTTCTGTCATTGTGACCAAGCATGAACTGACGTGTTTAATTTAGTTCCAAAGAACATATCAATAGAAATAAACAAGTTAAGAAAAGCATCTTACCACTTTCACTGTCTTCAAAAGACAATAGTTAATTGACATTGGCCTAGACTATGTCTGAATCTCAAATCGCATACTACGCACTACATACTAAGTAGAGTACGTACTTCGCGGATGATGGTAAAGTACGTACTGTTTAGTATATACGCTGGTATGCCAGTATTGGGACTGATTAAGACCTACCTTGTCATTATATTGTGTCTCAATTACATTTGTCACGCATTAACATTACGCAATTATTTAGCTAGACACCATTAATCATTGTGTTAAATTGACTAACATTTCTTATGAAGTTTACTTCCACTACAAACAACATCTATGAACTATATGGGTTTTGCCACTGGTCGTTTTAAAAGCTTATAAGCCAGTAATACTAGTATCTTAGTACTTGGAATTGTAGTAAGAATTGAGCAATTGCTAGCGAGACTAAATACGAACTTTACACTGCCAAAGCTATTTCATTTCAGGGCACAACAATGGTCGACATTAATGCAATAATTATCAATATAGGTGACGATAGCTGACTTTTTCGTCAAGTGAAAAGACGAGAGAATCGTGGACACCCCTCCTTCACTGGGAAATTAAGTGCAGATTTCATTAGCGGCGTTGATGGAGTACCCCCCAGGCCTTTTTGAATCGATGAGGCTTTCCAGCACATTGCTTCGCTAAAAGTCTCATTTCTCAAAGCCTCGTCTTGACAGCGCTCACTGAGGGCACCTACTATTCGAAATAATTATTTGCTGGTCAAATAATGATTACCCGAATGACGTTGCATTGGCTCAACGAAGTCATCCACTTCAATAAAGACTTTCTGATGCTGACCTAAAAGGCCATTATATGTGTCATGTAATCGAAATCCACAAATTTACCTTTATTATTGTCAGTATTTATGGATATAACTCAAAAACGGAAAATGATGCTCCGTTGGATAGTCTAGAAAACCTGATACTTTTCTGGATGCCTACATTTCCCAATGCACTGCTTTTGATTGGCGGAGATTTGAATATTACGTTGGATGACTATTGGCCGATAGCCTATCAAACAACGTACATTCCCAGCTACAGACCTACAGTTGTTTATGCAAAGGTGCGATTTAAATGACGGTTTGGAGAGAGGAGTTTCCGAGTGAGAAAATATTTACATGGAGTAACAATTCAAGATCCAAGCAATCTTGAATTGACTATTGGCTGCTCTCTAGAAATCTTCAACATAACGCTGGGGTAGAGGTTATGACAACCCCTTTAACTGATCATAAAACAATTCTTATCCGTATCACTTCATTACCGTCAAGCTCTGATACCTTTTGCTTTTCTTATTGGAAACTCAATAACTCTGTTTTGAAGGATGAAAGAGTCAAATCAAATATAAAGAGGCTGATTCAGATCTACTGGAACAGGGCACAGGTTGAAAACAAGCGTGGAGGCGCATGGGAACTTTTGAAATTCGATATTGCCAGGTACTTAAGAAGATACAGCAGTGATTTAGCTATGGCCAGAAGGAGAGAAGAAAATATAATTCACACCATTACCTCACTCACCTCAAGGCCTCCAGTAAGCTTGACATTAACAGAAAAAGACACTTTTTAATTACCAGAGTAAATTGGATCAAATGTATAGAACTAAACCTGAGGCTGCCTTTATTAGGTCAAGGAGGAATTGGATGGGAGATAGGAAGCAACATTCTGCCTTTTTTTTTAGGTTAGGGAGGTCACATGCCAAATCTAATACCATGCAGCAACTAAAGATTGATAACATTGTGACTGATGATCACAGCCGAATTGCCTCTTTCTGTGCTAACTTTTATAAAACTCTCTATAGCTCTAAGTATTGTGATGATAGTGTCAGCTCTTTTTTAGACTCTACTGAGTCTCTTAATTTGATTGGAGCAGTGGATAGAGAGTTCTGTGATGACCCCATAAACATTCAGGAAATTTTAGTCTTGATCAAAGTCCTTAAAGATAACAAATCCCCTGGGATTGATGGACTCAGAATTTTATAAATTGTTTGCCGAGCATATAGCCCCTTTTCTATTAACACATGGTCTTTCCAAGAGTGATTGATCTTCTATAAAACTTCTGAAATATTATATACTTTCTTGGCCACATTCTCCAGGCTACCATTTCTTTTAACAGATCTTGCGTTTGCAAGACAGCCTCGGCTGTTCCGCCACGACCCGGTACAGTCCTCACTCGAAACCATATGGAACACTGCAGAGCAGGCCCGCCAATAGGGGGGGACAAACGGGTTTGTTGTCCCGGGCCCAGGGTAGGGGGGGGCCCAGAACTGACATTGGGTTGACATTAAAGGGTCCATCTAAGATTATCTCGTCCCAGGCCCAGGCAAGACTGTCAGCTGGCCTGCTGCAGAGCCCCGCAACCCCGCTAGGGTATGCCACTGCAGATACTTGTTCTGTAGTGAAAATAACAGCCTAAAATAAAAGTCCTAGGCCCACATGACTTGAACTGGGCTTGACCAATTCCCTTTGATTTTATGTATGTATTGATGTTTCTTGAATGTGAAGTTGAAATGTTGTGATTAGCCAAGTGGTAAATGATCATTTACTGCAACACTCCCACAGCGACATGTCGGTGTCCCCATCTCGGACGTTTCCACTCAGATCTCCCCAATAATGCCAGCGCTTTGCTAGTCAATGGGAAAAATATCTGTCACACTTTGCCCACCTCCTGTAGTTTGGACACTGGTTAGGAGAGCAGCAAATCTCTTCCTTGGGTCCACCTTGACTGATCTCTGACCACTTTATTTATTAACAACAGCCATGTCTTGCAATGCAGAGTATTTGACTTCTTGTCCGGCTACTTGATACGTTTTGAAAAATGGCACATTTTTAGATTCTATATCAGATATTATTTGAAGTTCACATTATGGGAAATGTATTTTCTTGTAAGTTGTTTCTGACCGGTTTCCACCTTGCTTCGTGTATCTACTGAAATTACATAGTCAATAAGGCTAATTTGGATACCTTATATGGGTAATTGCAGGCGTCCTTTGGGAGGAGACCGTAAGCTCGTTAACATACGCAGAAGTATAGTATGGGTCTGATTTATAAACCGAAGCATGCGTATGTGTTGTGTATGGCAGTCTGATAAATCCCAATAATTTAATGCGCACGCAAAACGTAGGATTTCCACATACGCCAGAATTTAGTTAGAAACGTACGCAATATTGATACATGAGGCCCCAGATGCCTTTGAAAATATACAGACAATATCAAAAGCACAGGGAACCTGAGACGAGTCTCTCAAAAGCAGGGCTGTATCATCCACCAGTTGACTAATGACCACTCTGCAATAAAGATACCGTTCAGACTACTATTTTTAACATGACTTGACATAAGTTCAGTTACAAGGAAAAAAAGATATGGGGAGGTTGGGCAACCTTGTCTAATACCACGGTGTAGTTTGAATCTTGGCGAGGTGCCTGATTTTCATTTAATTGAACTATTTCCATTTTTGCAAATAGTTTTGATAGTTTTGCAAAACTGTGGTCCGAATCCAAATTTTTCAAGTGTTTTGAAAATGAAGACGTGTTCTACAGTATCAAAGGCCTTATAGAAGTCTAAAAAGAGAATAACGCTCTGTTCAGTGATTAGGTGAGAAAAATCTAGAATATCAATAACCAAGCATACATTGTTCAGTACATGCCTGTTCTTCATAAAGCCAGATTGTGATTCATCTATAATTGTCTCCAAAATATTATTTAAACGTGTAGCGAATACAATGGCCAAAACCTTATAGTCAGTATTTCATAGTGAGATTGGACGCCAGTTATTGATAAGCAGCTTATCGATAGCATGTTTTTTTTGGTTTAGTGATGAGTGATTAAGCTTTGCGTTAAAGTAGGTGGGAGACACTCATTAGCAATACTCTCTGAAAAAACCTTTAAAATGATTGTTCCATTTTAGAGGAATGCATTTTTTGGATAGTGCAGCATAGCAATAGCCTATAACCTTTATTTTGAGTAGGCCAATCGGCTGTTTTATTCGATTTGTGGTGAATAAGTGTACCTATTTTATGTTATAATCATTGTCATTCAGTGAGAATTTTAAATAAAAGTACTTTGTGAATCTATCGTCAATTTTGTCAAATTACAAATTGTAAGCCAACGTGTGGTGACGCTGTAGCTCATTCAAACACACAGAACCTCTAGGTCGTGAAAGTGAGCATCTTTAAATAAATTGGCATATTGTAGTGCATGGTAAAATATGCAATGTTGAATGTGTTGCTTTATAATGATTTAATGTGCATCCACATTGGGGCTAATGTTTGTCTTGTTTTCAAACTGTATGGCTATGCCCACTGAAAGGGCTACGTTTTACAACCTATTAGTTCTGATAGTTTTTGGATCAGCTACAGGCCGTAGGGTTTCGACGCTTGCTACATACGCAGCCTATAAGCCTACGATGTTGCAGGAAACAGTTTGCGCATTCCTGTAGACCATTCATGTTTCTATTGATAAGATTTTTCCCATGTGTTTCAGATGAAATTCCTCTACCAGCTTTTCCGAAATAGCATGGTATTTCTCCAATTCAACCACTAGGCTGTGCATACGCATGGGTTAAAATTTGCATAGAGATACGCACACTTTCCCGTCAAGTTTAACATTGATAAATGCCAACTTTTGCATCAAAGCTGGCGTACGCATGGTTTATGCACATAATTGTGCGTACGCACGATTGATACGGACGGTTGACACAAACACTGTACTTGTAATATACATTATACTTAATACTTGTAAATACATGAACATTTTCTGCCCTCTTCTATTTGCACTTCTAGTTACAGGTAGATGCTAACTGCATTTCGTTGTAGTGTACTTGTACTTGTTCAATGACAATAAAGTTGAATCTAATCTAATTGCCTCGAAATCAGTTGCAAACAGGTGCAAAGACTTGTTGATGTTACTGTAGCTAGCTAGAAAATGTCAGCTAACCGCTAGCTAACAAAGTGTGACATGTAATTCAATGCAGAGAAAATGAAGGCTGGTGACAGTTATAAATGTGTCTTATTTTATTGAGCGGTAGAAATAAAGAAATGTCTAATATATCCTTTGTTAGATCTACCTACTGAAAGTCTGCCACCAACGAGAGACTGTCAGATCCCACACGCGCACTGTACCTGCACGACGTGCCACTACTGAGGGCGGGGGGGGGGGGCAGTGGATCAAACCATTGTGAGGCAAACGGCGGGGGTTGCAATCTTTTGTAACATAAAAACGTGCAATTAACTGTCTATAATGAGCACAATTGCTTTCACTGCATATTATTAATATTATTGAAATTACATAGTTATGTTCACAGTGATATATTGGGGGGGGGCAAATCATATTTTTCCCCAGGATGGGGGGGGGGTCGTGTCCCCCCTGTCTCCCCCGGGATTTCCGCCTATGTATCATAGAAAAACCCAAAGACAGCTGAATAAATGGCTGCAAAGAGATCTGTCTTTAAAAGGTAGATCTTTATTAGTCAAAGCCGAAGGACTCTCTAGACCACAGGTGTCAAGCTGGTTCCGTGGAGGGCCAAGTGTCTGCAGTTTTTCACTCTCACCTTGTTCTTGATTGATTGATTATGTCACTAAGTGGTCAGTTTCTACCCTTACCTGGTTGTTTAGGTCTGAACTGGGAACCAATTTATAGGAAAAACCAAAAACCTGCAGACACTCGGCCCTCCATGGAACCGGTTTGACACCTCTGCTCTAGACTAACCTACGCTTCTCTTGCTTTACATGTTGACGATAACACAGTTAAAGACATAGACCGGATGCTTTTCAATTTCCTATGGAAAAATAAAACCCATTACATAAAATCTGCAGTCATGAATACATATGAGAATGGTGACCTTAAGTTCATTCACGTCTATACGATGAATAATACCCTTAAAATAAATTGGATGAAACATTTCTTAAAAAATCCAACATCAATATGGAACTTCATCTCCCAGCATCTCTTTTCTCATGTGGGGGGGCTAAAATTTGTCTTACTCTTTAATTATAATATTGATAAAATCCCTGCCTCTCTTTCGAAATTCCACAAACAAGTGCTTCTATCCTGGTGTTTGATATACAAACAACTTCTCTCCGCACAGGTCCTTCATTTGTACTACAAAGACACTTTATAAGAACAAGTCGTTGTTTTTTGAGAATTAGTTTAGGAACAACATAGTATTGGTGAGTCAGCTCTTCAATGCTGAAGGAAGGCCGTTTAGCTATGAAGGATTTCTTCAACATTACAATGTACCAGTAACTCTGAGTTTGCCATCCTTTCTGATGCCATCCCCTCTGGGTTGGGAATTTCCTCAAACTCTATCCAAGCTTTCTTTTGAACCTGCAGACACCCATGTTGGCAGTATATGCTTCAACCCTACCTTAACTAAAAACAACAACAGAATACGGTCTTTGCTCCAGAATGACATTTTTTCTGTTCCTTATGTTCTTGCATTTTGGAATACTCATGCAAATGTTTACTGGAAGAAAACCTGGTCCTTACCCCAAAAATACATGCTAACCAATAAGATGAGGGAAGTCTCATATAAGGTCATTCACAGATGTTGTCCTGTTAAATAATTTCTTGTCAGATTTAAAAATATTGATGTAAATTGTACCTTTTCTGAGATGTACCCAGAGACGATCCTCCATTTGTTCTGGCACTGTGAATTTACTCGTAAAATGTGGCAGGATGTCTGTTGTTTTATATCAGACAATGTTCATGCTGGATTTGATTTTGGAACTTTTGATTGAAAACATTTTATTTGGCTTTACAAAATATAATGAGGCTTTGAAAGAAAAATACTTTATTATTAATCTCATTATACTATTTTCTAAATACCATATTCACAGGAGTAAGTTCAACGTCCAAACCACAATTTATAGTCTTACAAAAAGAAATTGAGTTATATCTAAAAACAATTTCGGAATCTAAGAACCACAAAGAAGTAAAAAAATAAGGATTTGTACCACTTTTGATGTTTTTGTTTAATGCTTTTCACACCTATAGTTAACTTCTGTATTGTGATCATTCGCAGCCTTTACCTCTTTGAATGCACAGAGATATCGTCACGAGATCCTGAGGCCCATTGTTGTGCCATTCATCCACGACCTTCACCTCATGTTGCAGCATGATAATGCACGGCCCCATGTTGCAAGGATCTGTACACAATTCCTGGAAGCTGAAAACATCCCAGTTCTTGCATGGCCAACATACTCACCGGACATGTCACCCATTGAGCATGTTTGGGATGCTCTGGCTCGGAGTATACGACAGCGTGTTCCAGGTCCTGCCAATATCCAGCAACTTCGCATAGCCATTGAAGAGGAGTGGACCAACATTTCACAGGCAACAATCAACAACCTGATCAACACTATGCGAAGGAGATGTGTTGCACTGCGTGAGGCAAATGGTGGTCACACCAGATACTGACTGGTTTTCAGACCCCCCGGACCCCCCCCAATACAGTGAAACTGCACATTTTAGAGTGGCCTTTTATTGTGGCCAGCATAAGGCACACCTGTGCAATACTCATGCTGTCTGATCAGTATCTTGATATGCGACACCTATGAGGTGGATGGATTATCTCGGCAAAGGAGAAGTGCTCACTAACACAGATTTAGACAGATTTGTGAACAATATTTGAGAGAAATAGGCCTTTTGTGTACACAGAGAAAGTCTTAGATCTTTGAGTTCAGCTCATGATAAATGGGGGCAAAAACAAAAGTATAACTATAGCTTATTTTCTCCTAAATGTTTGTTTTTATATGCATAAGTAATGGGTCAGTGCTGAATGTAAAAGTGCACATTAAATCAGTGAGTAAAGAAATAAAGATAAACGTAATTTGTGTGCGCATCAAATTTACATGTGTTTTGAACTGGCAACAGTGCTTTTGTAACTGGACAGTGAGGGGAGAATAATGCTTTTTTAACTGGACAGTGATTGGAGAATAGTGCTTTTGTAACAGGGAAATATCTTGTGAATTTGTACTGAGGAACAACTTTTAGTCTAGATGGTTCCATTCCAAACATCTCACAAGTAACAATATCTCTATTCAGTCACGAAACATCTTTTGCCCACTCTCAAAAATGAACAGCGTTTCACTTCCTTATATACTCAAATTGAACTCAAAAGAAAAAAAAAAGAGCAAATTATGTTGTACAGCGCAGAAGCGAAGCTTCATACTTCATCTAAGGGGTGTTTTCTTTTATCTGAAACAGGTACCGAAGCTTCGTTACGACCTGTCTCGCTAGAAAATCTCGAGGCGTGTCGCTTCAAGCGTCCCATTACAGTGTCTGTCTTCACACAATTAAAACAATATAAGTTAATTAACAGGTTGTATGAAAATCTTTTCATTAATTTTAATTAATTTTTTTAATTAATTGGGTTTGGGAATTCATTTTACGTTTTATACTTTCTTTCCCCGCCAAGGCACTTAATAGACCGACTCCGTGATTTATATGTCTTGCAGGCTCTTGCCCTACAGAGTGGACAAGAGGTAATTGTCAATAATAATCTATATTTGTCAAATCAATGTAATATTTTTGGTAAAAACAGCAGCATTAAGCAAAAACTAAAATAAATAGTTGAATACACTAGGTGTGTAATAAGGTGATTGCATTCCTCTGATTTCATGTGTTCTAGGTGCCGTCTCAAATCCTTATTAATGTAGGCCTAGTGTAGACCACCGTTCTTCTTCTTTCTTCTCTTATAAGGCGGGTTTGCCAGGATTTTTTTCTTGCTTCCGGGCATCCCCTGGTAACCCTTGTTTTTCACATCACAACGCTATGAACAGTGGGCAATTCCCTCAAGCAAAGTCTACAGAAATGCGGACTTACGAAAAGGGTGCATAAAGAGCTCAAAATGTCTGAGTGAGCCCTCGCGCACTAGACGATTTGACAGTGGGACAGCCCTAAGCCCTCACAGACTTAGCGAGAACGCGCATTAAAGTCTGAGAGTCTGTGAGTGTTGACATTGGGATTGGGTCATTGTGCAAAGACTCAGCCAGCGTTGCCGAACGCGCCCCTTTTAGGCGCAATCCAGAATACACAGAAAACAATACCGTAATCCCATTGGCTAATTACTGTCACGCTTTGACAGAACGAGACTTCCTGTGTACGGATAAATGGATGTTCTGTTGTAATCTAAACATAACAAGCATACATTCATACATTTGTACAAGGGTGACTACCTAGTGGAGACAAACAATTCCCACAATCAGGACAGAAGTATGGCTTCCCTTCTGTGTGCAATATATGATGACTAGTAAGATTAGATAATGAAATTAAACTCTTCCCATGTGCTGTCTCCCAGTACAGTCCCAACGAGCTACCAGGCAAAGGGCTGTTACACGAGGAAAACTGGATAGGGCCATAGAAAGGAATCACGTGGGGGCCATACACACTACTGAGTCACATTATGAGTTGCCGTGATTAAATTCACACAAGTTGGAACAGCTGGTGAGTTCAATTTTTTACTTAGATTTTCGGTGTGAGTTTGAATCGAGCCTTCAATTGGTTGGTTTCCATTGACCGTTGTTACATAATTTTGTTCTCAACTAATTACACAATGCACAGTGAAGATTTTGATCTTGAATATATCATCTTCGTTTGTCTCACAAACTCTCTTTAAAAGAAATCTGTAATTATTGGCTACTAGAAGGAATCTGAAATGTAAAACTTTATTCAGATGGGATGTAGTTAAGGTGTTATTAAGTTTCATTTAAATATTGACACGCTTGGGTGTAAAAGAGATATTCGACTTCCGCTGCAGTGTTTCACTGGTATTATATGTGTGAGCGCAAAATCGTGTTTCACCATGTAGACACAGAGGTGGTTTCGAGATTTGTGGAAAGCGGTCGCCATTGAGTTTTAAATGCAGGAGAAACCCTGATTTGGGATTGAATATTCGTTTGCCGGGAAATGGTGGAAGGTGATTTGGGATCAAACTTTGGTTGTCCAACAAGAGATTCCAGGAAAACCCAACTGTAACCCCGGTGATTAATTATAGAAGGGTAATAATGACGTTGACGCAATAGTTAACGGCTTCCCAAGTCTGAATTGTGCAGCTCAGCCTCCCGCTACACAAATCCCTTGTTGACGCTACATATCCATTAGAAATTGATGGGAGCTGGGTGGGTGGCCTTTGGTAGGTGTATTATACCCTTAAGGCTCCTCTCCAGTATGTATTTGCTGGTGAGATTAAAGGTCACATAACTGAGAGAAATCCTTCCCACAGTCAGAACAAGAGTTAAGTTTCTCTCCAGTGTGTTTACGCTGGTGATGTATAAGGGTTCTGGATCCAGATAAACTCTTCCCACAGTCAGAACAGGAGTAAGGCCTCTCTCCAGTATGTATGCGCTGGTGAACTTTAAGGTTCCATAGATTAGAGAAACTTTTCCCACAGTTAGAACAAGAGTATGCCTTCTCACCTGTATGTACCAGCTGGTGATTTTTTAGGGTTTTTGAGTAACAGAAACTCTTCTCACAGTGAGAACAGTAGTAAGGCTTCTCTCCAGTGTGTATATGCTGATGAGTTTTAAGGCTGCTTAACTGAGTGAAACTCTTCCCACATTTAGAACAGGAGTACGGCTTTTCTCCCGTATGTATACGCTGATGAATTTTAAGGTGACCTGACTGAGAGAAACACTTCCCACAGTTAGAACAGGAGTATGGCTTCTCTCCTGTATGTATGAGCTGGTGATTTATTAGGGTTTTTGAGTAAGAGAAACTCTTCTCACAGTCAGAACAGGAGTAAGGCTTCTCTCCAGTATGTAAATGCTGATGGGTTTTAAGGCTGCTTAACTGAGAGAAACTCTTCCCACAGTCAGAACAGGAGTAAGGCTTCTCTCCAGTATGTATACGCTGATGAATTTTAAGGTGACCTGACTGAGAGAAACACTTCCCACAGTTAGAACAGGAGTATGGCTTCTCTCCTGTATGTATGAGCTGGTGATTTTTTAGGGTTTTTGAGTGAGAGAAACTCTTCTCACAGTCAGAACAGGAGTAAGGCTTCTCTCCAGTATGTAAATGCTGATGGGTTTTAAGGCTGCCTAACTGAGAGAAACTCTTCCCACAGTCAGAACAGGAGTAAGGCTTCTCTCCAGTATGTATACGCTGATGAGCTTTAAGGTGACCTGACAGAGAGAAACCCTTCCCACAGTCAGAACAGGAGTAAGGCTTCTTGTCTTTGTAATCTTCCTTCTGTTTCTCTCCAGATGTAGGAAATCCCTCCACTTCAGCAGCAATCTCATCTGTGTGATTAATATCAGGAAAGTTCATTAGAGCAGTGACACTGTATCAATGCAGTTAGAAGATTACATCAAATACCAGCGTAACTATTCCAAGAGCGTTAAGAGTAAAAAACATGCAAACAATTTCTGAAATCATTGTTTCACATTTTCACCAAGCAACAAAATACATTGCCAAAATTTAAATACATTCACTTCCCTCCAAAAATGTTGTAAGATGACTTAGAGCTTGCATTGCATATTGAACTTGAATTTGTGCACCCTGTTAACATGTGTAAACTTAGTTTGTGTTTATTACACCATACCTGTTGTGTTGCCAATGTTGAGGATTTGATTTTGGTAGGTGTAAATGAAAGGATATTAATATGAAACATGACCGATGGTAGATGCAGATGTTGTATCACAGGTTAATTTGTGTGCACTGCACTCTAACACAACTAACAACCGTATCCACTCTGCGTTCGAGCTGCAGCGTCAACAAACATCTCAAACTGTTTCCCGTATAGGCTATACGTAGTCTAAGTACAAACACATTAAACGCAATCATGACAAATAAGAATGACAAAATGAACATTTGAACGATTTATTTACGTTTGCAGCGTTTTCAACAGGCATCGATACAGTCACCTACACGATCATTCCTGCCTAAGAAGGATTCTCATGCCACGCCGCATCTGGAAATGTCTCCAGTTAAACCGAAACACCGGTCGCAGTTTGAGGAAGAAAGTAGTTTTATTACTCAGTTCAAACGCCGTATTATAAACAAACTGAGCATGGCGTTATTGTTTATTTTATTACCAGAAAAATATTGCCTTTTATTTTTTTGTAGCCGGAAAACCAAATCACATTGATAGTTTACTCTCCCCTCCCCATCCTTAAGTCCTTGGTATCAAACATATAGTGGAAACAGGAAAGTCTGGAGCCAACATTAGCATAAATCACCAGTGTAGTCCTGATACCGAGGTAAAGCACCAGTGGAAATGCGGCTGCGGCATTAGTCACCCTGATATTGGCAGCGCTAACGTACTGCCACCGGCAGCGCTAACGTACTGCTACCGGCAGCGCTAATGTACTGCTACTGGCAACGCTAATGTACTGATATTAGCCACACTGATACAACACAAGACAGCAGTGTTAAAGGGGGAGTGAAGACCACTGACTCTCCACACTAGATTCTATCACTAACGTCCAGATGGTTCCTTCTAATAATATAGTATAATAATTTAATTCTCCTCTAGACCGAAATAAGCATTAAAACAATAAAATAAAAACAATGTTGGCCATATTAACTACAGGTGTTGACAATGATTCTGTTGCCCCACAAACATCATGGACACCCAGAGACAAAGAACTCACTGTTGACAAGAACTTCAATGCAACACTGCTGCTCTGGTTATTCATAATGGCATGTCATGAGACACACAATATTAAGACAATAGGGCACGGTTTTAGAAAATAAATCTTGTGATATAAAAAGCCATTGAGATATAAAATGTATTATAATTAAATATCATACCATTAGTGGCCACATGAAATAAATCATAACATGCCACCTGTTCTTAAAATAATGTATTTAATTTAATATTCCATTAACATTTCCATTATTACTTAATGTAACAAACTGATTTTATTCACTTTATAATTTGTTATAAATTAAAAAGTGAATGTTTATTCACTTTTTAATTTTTTTACAAAATAAGTATAAGAATATAGAGAATACAAAACAGATAGCATTACATAAGAAGCCCATAATTTAGCAAGAACAACAAATTGTCAACATTAAACCCTCTTAATCAACCAGTTCTTACTTTGATTAGTAAAATCCCCAATCTCATCTTTTTTAATATTATTCAGTCTTAGTGCTACTCTGGTCATTCATAATGGCACGTCATGAGCAACAATATTAAGATAATAGACCATGGTTTTAGGAAATATATCTTGTCATTTAAAAAGCCATTGGGATGTAAAATGTATTATAACGAAATATCATACCATTATATTGGCCACATGAAATAAATCATAACGTAACCTCTATTCATAAATTATTGTATCTAATATAATATTTACATTATTTAGACTCCTTTGGTTCTTAGAACACATACTAACTTCATTCCCTTTTTCATAGTTTATGATTACAAAATAAGTATAAGAATAAGGAGAACACAAAACAGAGAGCATAAAATAACATCTATTCAACTCATTAGTAAGAATAAAAAATTAACAACATTAAATCCTCTTAATAAACCACATTCTTACCTTTGTTAGTTAAATCCTCAATCTTTTTTTCCTCCTCTTCACATTTAATATCATTCAGTCCCAGTGTTTGACTGCTGATCTCCATCTTCTTCTCCTCTTCATCTTTAATAAAATTCAGTCCCAGTGTTTCACTGCGGCCTTCCTGCTTCACTGGTGTCATCTCTGAATCCACCAATGAACACTGAGCTCCACTGTAACAACCAGAATCCAGTGACTCTTGTTTAGGCTCAGTGTGGAAGGAGAGCAGCAGGCTGGGTTTGTCCTCCATCTGCTAAAATAAAGACCAGATCAGGGGCCATATTAATAAAATATTTTAAGGCTAAAAGTAGCTCCTAACTTGCTGATTTAGGAGAAAGCCTTAAAAACCATTTTAGGACTCCTAAATTGTTGGTCTAAGAGTATTTCACAAAGCGTTATAGCACAAAAACCAGGACCTAAATCGGTGAAAAGTTAGGAGTAGTCAAGAGGACTCCTAAGTCACTAAGACCAAATCACAAACAATCCTAAAGGCTGCTGCCGGCAATTCGTCTCGTAGTCAGGTTGACGTTTTAGAAACACTTAATGATACTGAGCTTTTAGAAAGGTATCACCTTCATGGCGAGAATATTGTGATCATAGTAGCGCTAATCAGGCATGCAGTCCCTTCAACAAAAACAACCCAATAACACCGGAGATCAAGGTTGTGACAACTCTGCGCTACTTGGCCACAGGGAAAATGCCGCTATGCAGCGCAGACAAACTACATATATCTCAGTCATCTATCAGTTAGCATATTACAGCAAACAACAAATGCCCTCTCCAGACACTATATCGTCCAACAAATCATTTGGTTTCCTCATTCGCCAACTACAAAGAAACAAAGCCGACTTCATGGCCATAACTGGACCACCCGGTAGTTGTATGGGACAAATTACTGCACCATCAAAAGATGAACGCGCATTTCTTTTACGAGCTGCCAGCTGTTCAGAGAATTAGCTGAACATATCTTGACTAGTCAGTATATCATTCTTGGTTTCAAATTTAATCAGTGACACTTGGCCACATTTTTATTTGAATTTCAATTCATGTGTCATGTCGGTAAATTGAATTTAATTTCAATTTACCAACATGACACATCCTTCTACAGTATTGAATTCATCACAGTATTGAATTCACCCCTCCCCATTTAGCCAATCACTGTGGACGTAGGAAGAAGGCCTGTTCGTGGAACACGACATCATCCATTGCAACAGGGTCAACTCTGCCCTCTCTCTTAGCTTAAGATTTCTCCCCATTCCTTAGTAAAAGTTGGTCTTAGCAGCTTTGTGAATAGGTTTTAAGAGGAAACTCTTAGCTAGAAACTTTCAGTGCTGTTTAGGAGTCCTCCTTGTGGTAAGATAAAATGTTTTGTGAATACAGCCCCTGTTCTCTAGCTGTCATTATAGTTTCTTACAGTAAGCAAACCTCCCTATGGCGTACTCATGCTATACACACCGATTGGCCGTAACATTATGACCACTGACAGGTGAAGTGAATAACACTGAAAATCTCGTTATCATGGCACCTGTCAGTGGGTGGGATACATTAGGCAGCAAGTGAACATTCTGTCCTCAAAGTTGATGTGTTAGAAGCAGGAAAAATGGGCAAGCGTAAGGATCTGAGCGACTTTGACAAGGGCCAAATTGTGATGGCTAGATGACTGGGTCAGAGCATCTCCAAAACTGCAGCCCTTGTGGGGTGTTCCCGGTCTGCAGTGAACAGTAACTATCAAAAGTGGTCCAAGGAAGGAAAAGTGGTGAACCGACAACAGGGTCATGGGCGGTCGTGGCTCATTGATGCACGTGGGGAGCGAAGGCTGGCCCGTTTGGTCCGATCCAACCGATGAGCTACTGTAGCTCAAATTGCTGAAAAAGTTAATGCTGGTACTGATAGAAAGTTGGCAGAACACAATTGTGCATCACAGTTTGTTGTGTATGGAACTGCGTAACCGCAGACCAGTCAGGGTGCCCATGTTGACCCCTGCCAACTGCCGAAAGCGCCTACAATGGGCACGTGAGCATCAGAACTGGACCACAGAGTAATGGAAGAAGGTGGACTGGTCTGATGAATCACGTTTTCTTTTACATCACGTGGATGGCCAGGAGCGTGTGCTTCACTTACCTGGAGAACACATGGCACCAGGATGCACTATGGGAAGACGGCAAGCCAACAGAGACAGTGTGATGCTTTGAGCAATGATCTGCTGGGAACCCTTGGGTCCTGCCATTCATGTGGATGTTACTTTGACACGTACCACGCACCTGAGCTTTGTTGCAGACCATGTGCACCTTTTCATGGCAACGGTATACCTTGATGGCATTGAGCTCTTTCAGCGGGATAATGTGCCTTGCCATAAAGCAAAAATTGTTCAGGAATAGTTTGATGTACACAACAATGAGTTCAAGGTGTTGACTTGGCCTCCAAATTTCCAAGATCTCAAACCAATCGAACAACTGTCGGTTGTGCTGGTTCTGCTGCTAACGTCTTGGTGCCAGATAACACAGCACTCCTTCAGAGGTCTAGTGGAGTCCATGCCTCGACGGGTCTGGGCTGCTTTGGTGGCAAAAGGGGGACCTACACAATATTAGGCAGGTGGTCATAATTTTGTGGCTGATCGGTGGATTTTGGAAAGAGGTTCTCAGTGTTTTTTTCATGATGCGCTTTCAGATGTCTTCCAATATATTTACCGACAGGCAAAGATCATGGTGTGGTGCCTGGAGACGTGGGTACACCCTAATTTGTTAACTATCAAAACATTTTTGAATCTTCTCTACTCCCCATTCTGACATTTCAATCTGATCTTTCCATCCATGTGAATTAAACTGCTCGAACAATAACAGGTGTGCAATACGCATTTTCCACAGACTAAGTACATTTACGAAAATTTCAAGCTTCCTACTGTGCCCAATGCTGCGCTTAAAAGTTTAATAAATAGGCCAAATTGTAGGCAATATCAACATTGTAAGCAAAATATTGATGTTCCATTGGCCTTATTTGACATGGTGATATGTTTTGGCTACTACAGTTTAATGAGGGAATAACTGATTGGACTAAAATATAAGGTCATTTTGTTGAATAAAATGTCTCACTGTTTTCGTCATTTTCATAATAACTAGACAAAATTATTATTCAAATGATACGTGTCTAAAACTGAAAGATAATTTAGTCAAAATGTCAAAAACTAGACAATCAAAAAAGGGATCCAAAATTAACACTGCCTGGGTCCATCAGTAATCAGTAGCCATTCCTCTCCTAACCCGCCCCCCCAGCACAGAGCTATATAACACTGTCCTTGGTGTTGAAATATGATCAATAGGCTAAATAGCACTGTCCGTTAACTGTGCTGACGCGGGATTTTGCTTTTGTCAATTAAACTTTTTATAAATGTCTCTCTTTTCCAGGACTGAATGTGTATAGTTAAAGGAACACAGACATCAGTTTATTGTCATAGGAGGCAGTGGTATAAGCTGAAAGATGGAGATAAATTTTGAGGGGGTTTGTGGGAGGGGCCTTGAGCTCCAACCTTGTGGGGAGGCCACAACAAAGTCTGGGACCCCAGTGATTGCAATATCATCAAGATTGATTGAAGAGGGATGTTCCACACAATGTATCCATTCATAGACATGGGGTTAGGGTTAACATGTGTATCCAGGCCCACTTGTGATTAGCAGTGGTATGGGAATGTGACTTCAATATACAATCGATATCTCCGGATGCTCATCATGAGAATATAGGCATCATGTCTCTCCTATAAAGACATAACTCTCTTTGTCCAGAGTCTGTCTGTCAAGCCAACTATGGTCACAGGAACTTCTTTGATAACTGCAGATCTGAAGCTAATATACACGTCAAACCTGCAATCAACGGATTACAAGTAAACAGTAACTTTAATCCGTTACGTTACCAAAAAAAAATATTGTAACCAGATTACAGATACTTTAGAAAAAATGTATGATTGCTTCTTGGATTACTTCAATTGAAAAAGAATAGGTGTGCAAAATAATTATGACAAGTTCTATGTTTGATTTTTTTATTTCATGTTTTAAAAACATCCTTATTTGAACCCAAATAAACTGCGGAAAGGCGGGCGCACATAACCGGATTAGTGACAGATGAAGCTCTAGTTTAATTTTCTCCGCTTTTGGTTGGATGGTTGGCTGGGAAAACAAAGTACATCTATGATAATATTAGACCCATATTAAGTGTGATTTAGTTATCTACTATCCACGAATCTCTCTCAGAACAATGATAGGCGATAGGCCTACCTGGTGTTATATATTTTTCAGCCAGGAATTGTTTAAAAGACTAGGCAACTATTTGTTATAGATAGCTGTTACATGGCACTGCCTTCAAGAAAAACATTATATGGAATTCATCACGATATTTGAGGAGAAAAGGTGTGTCGGGAAGCACTCTGCCAAAGGATGATTTGCATTTGATGCAGCCATCTCAATTCCATGCTGGTAGGCCAACAGAAATAACAGAATAGGCTAACACATCCTAGGATTTTGGGTTATGTTCAGATGAAAAGTAAGATTCTGGAAGATCAAGGGTAATTGGATAAAAGAAAATCTGACAGACCTTTAGCGTGTAATGTGGAGATGTAGCCCAATCATATTAATGTAGAAAGCAATAGTTTAGAAACCCTTTCCAAAGGCACTGTAGCCTACATAAGGTAAAATCTAAATTCAGTTTTTGGCAAGCTATGTAAACGGTAACATTGATGCCGCAAAAGGTGTTCAGTTGGTTATGGGCTAGGCCTATTCCCATTTGTCTTCTAATGCCTCTTAATATGTAAGTAATCTAAAAGTAATTCAAAGTAACTGAGTTTGAGTAATCAAAAAGTTACGTTACTCATTACAAATGTGGACAGTTGACTTGTAACTATAATAGAATACATTTAAAAAGTATGCCACTACCCTGGCAATCAAGACATTGTAATTTTCTTCTCACAACTTGAGTTTCCTTGAACTAACAATCATGATAATTACCGAAAATATTTCTACTGGCTATAGGCTAGTAGTCATCTAGACTTAGCCCATACATAACTGTTCAAGCCCCCTCATCGACTCGCCAGTCACTTCTACCAGCAGGGCCGGAACTAAGCTTGCCTGGTTATTCTCTTTTTTCTTAGGTTATTCGTTTGGACCTGGACTAATGCTAATATTACGCTAATGTTGTATAGTGCCTCCCGTAGCAAGGTAGGAGAATACCTACAAACGTTACAGCTTTGTTTTATGATCTGGATAACGGTATAAAGTGCACTCACGGTGTTCCGTAGTACTGTTTTCTCGCCCGTGATTTAGGACCTCTATCGTGAATTAAGACACATTTAACCACAAAACTTAAAAGAAATCTTATTTATTCTCATATTATACAAATCCTTTTGTGATCAGGGCACCTAATATGGAGTTAGATATCTGCCAAAAGGTTAAGCGTACGTTTTGTTGGGATTGTAAGAAAATCCATCCGTAAATTGGTATGATCGCAAAAAAAGTAATACGCAAAACATGAAACGTACGCGTGAAATTAGATCTGTGAACGTACAAACACCCTGTTACGATGACGGACAAATATTTTTTTGCTTGTACGAATCTAGTTTTACAATTCGAAACAGCATCACAATCTGAAGTTTTGGCAGTTTCATCTCATCCTCCCAAAAAACATAACCGCAACTTTCCGGGATGAGTGCTAATAACAAGCAGAGGCAGATTGACCAACAGGAAATCAGGGAAACTGGAAATAGGTATCCTGCAAGATTTCAATTTAAAAGTCTCTTCTTTCTTCATTTATGCATAGAGAATGCTGATTTTCATGTGCGTAACTGCTCTTTGTGCATAGGTTTCATGTGTAATAAAAATCACTGAAACTTATAGAAATTGTTTTATTATGTAGGCCTACACACTTGTTGTGGTCCCAAATACTCAAACAACGTTGCTTTATGGGTCTTTGTTTTTTCCCCCTGGGTTGTTGCTGTAAAATGAGAATTTGTTAAAATACTGAATAACTAAAACGAAATGTTAAGCAATTACTACAGATGTTCCAGGCCACATACAGCCATCATAAACAGTATGGACAGAACACAGCAATTAAATAGCACATGCCAGACTAATATTTAAAGAATATCTTGACCTAAATCACTTCATTATATTTTGCAGCTCAGAAGGATATTCAATGCAATGGAATACTGTCATGTTATACTTGTCATTTTCGCACAAGTATTTTTACCTAACGCCTAAATGCTTGATAGCTAAGCAGCCATAAAAAAAGCTATGGACTTTTATTTTGATGATATCCGGGATGGCAACGCAATGGGCTAGCGGTCCAACTTATTGTTGCTAACTTTACAGTTTCGAAGAGCTACGTTCGGGTCTTTGCATATGCCAGATTACTGACAAAAGTTTATAAGTAGAAAAACAATTTGTAAACAAATAAATGACGACGTAAAGTAAGAATTTAACGTGTGGAAAGTCGTAAAAGGGTGTTTGTACGTGCACAGATTTAATTTCAGGCTTACGTTTCATGTTTTACGTCTGACATTTTTTACGATCATACCAATTTACCAATATATTTTCTTACGATCCGAACAATACGTAGTATTAAAACGTAGGAAGTAGACTACACTGTAG
Source organism: Esox masquinongy (assembly GCA_016801175.1). Taxonomy (NCBI): domain Eukaryota; kingdom Metazoa; phylum Chordata; class Actinopteri; order Esociformes; family Esocidae; genus Esox; species Esox masquinongy. The sequence continues at coordinate 2,839 of JACXGI010005399.1, read as the reverse complement.
TATAACAGCATGACATCAAGCGGTATTTATGAAATCCTATGGGGAAAAACCTGTAGGCGCCGCGTGGAAACTACTCAAAGTCGAGGTGGTTTTATATATATTTGACAATACTGAAACAGTCACGTAATAATAATTTATAGTATGTTATTCATATTTAATAGTTCATCATTAAAACAAATCTGGTGAAAAAATAGGGTTTTCCCACGCAACATGGCTCCCCTTTCCGACATCACACCGTAGCCTTTCCTTCCCCTCAATCATTTTTTCAAAGAAACCGGTGTACCTCGGTTACTTAAATCTTGTAGCGAGTCAAACTGCGAATGACTCCACGGTGACTTAGTTGGAAAGAATGGAAATGTTGCTTCATTTAGGTATTCAAATCATATTTAACTTGGTAGAATGTATTTTTTTTATTGACGTACAAAGTTAACAGTGCAGAATACCGTGAGTGTACGGAACATCGTGATTGCACAGTACTGATTTACATTTCATGGAGAACATTCATGTTTTTATTTAAATAAACAGTAAGGATCGCCGCGATTTAACCTTTCAAAATGTGGAGTATTTGTATCGAACTGAAAAAGGCACAAAGAAAAATATAGTTGTTTAATTACTTACCATTTCAGATACTTTGATTTCTGCTTGTATTTCACGAAATTAAACTATACCTAGGTTCGGTAAACAAATTTTAGCCTACTAACAACATGCTACAAGTACAACACAATGAATTCTTCTTCCTTAATTTTATACAGCGGTTGGCAACCACCGTTTCCGCTGAATTACCGCCACCAACTGGACTGGAGTCTGGATCAGACCAGTAATGGGAAGTTCGACTCACTTTACTGATCTTTACTCCTACGTAAATCTTAATTCATGTCTGCAAAACTGGCCCTTAATCCTTAGTGTATGATGGGAAATATCTTATCAGGGCATGGACTAAATCTTAATTTCCTTAATCATGAGCCATCCCTGCTGTCTTTGCCAGACAGGCTCTCATCTCCACTGGGATGACTGCTCTCCAGTGCCATTCGAGGTGGAGCCACTGGCTTACTGTTGTTCTCCGTTGCCGTCCTCGTCCAATGGGAGTGAACTCTGTGGGCGATACTGGGCCCTGTTTCATGGTAGTTTTAGTTGGTTGGTGTCCCTTTAGTTGGTTGCTTGGTAAAGTGGGTGGAGTTACTTCCTGCTTGGTGGGCCCTGTCTGGGGTTAACTTCAGATGGGATCAAAGTGTTCTCTTCCAGACAGGAAAATGTTCATAAGAGGTGCCAATAATTGTGGCCCGAATATTTCTGAATAAAAATGTTTTGATGGCAATTTGTCAACAATTTTCAATTAAAGGTTACATTAATATAATTTAAGTGTAAGATCAAGCTGATGAACAACAATGCCATTTTTCTACAGCCTTTATCTACTTAGGGTATCAATCATTCTGGAGCGCACTATATATTGTCATAAAAATATTAAATACGGTTTTAAAATGGTTTGATATCAATGGCATTTAAAACAGTGAACATACACTGACGAGCCAAAACATTATGACCACCTGCCTAATATGCTGTTGGTCCTCCATGTGCCCTTCAAAACAACACCGACCTGCCGAGGCACAGAGTTTACAAGACCCCTGAACTGCAACATCCCCAGGCACCCCCATTCCCACGACTACGAGTACAGTTCCTTGACATACTGATATTGACCAAACTAACATACTGATATTGACCACACTAACATACCGATATTGACCACACTAACATACCGATATTGACCACACTAACATACTGATATTGACCACACTAACGTACCAATATTGACCACACTAACATACCAATACACATCCACAACATGACTGATTTGGCGGTGGGTCAGTAATGGTCTGGGGAGGCATATCCTTGTAGTGTCGCACAGACCTCCACGTGATAGCCAATGGTACCTAACAGCAGTCAGGGGACCTCACGCTGGTGCAGTGGGCCCTGCGTTCCTCCTGTTGCAGGACAATGCCCGGCCTCATGTGGCCAGAGTGTGTAGGCAGTTCCTGGATGAAGGCGGAATTGATGCCTTTGACTGGCCCTCACGTTCCCCATACCTGAATCCAATTCAGAACCTCTGGGATGTTATGTATCGGTGCATCCAACACCGCCAAATAGCGCCACAGACTGTCCAGGAGCTCAATGATGCCCTGATCCAGGTCTGGGAGATCCCCCAGGACAGCATCCGCCATCTCATCAGGAGCATGCCCAGACATTGTCGGGAGTGCATACAGGCACGTGGGGGCTATACACACTGAGTCACATTATGAGTTGCCGTGTTGAAATTCATGCAAATTGGAACAGCTTGAGATTTAAATAATTTATTTTGATTTTCGGTGAGAGTTTGAATCCAGTCCTCAATGGGTTGGTGATTTTGGTTTCCATATGACATTTTGTTCTCAACGAATTACAACATACAGTAAAGATTTTGATATTTAATATTTTTTGTTCATCGAGACCCGATGTGTGATTTAAGTGTTCCCTTAATTTTTTTTGAGCAGTGTATATTAGCGCATTACTGGAACGCCCCCTCAAGTCGGAATTCCAACTCAGAAAGTCGGAAGGACCCCACTACCTCTGACTTTGTAATCCAAGATGGAAGCACCTTGTATCAAGAGTACAGGTGCTGGTCATATAATTAGAATATCATCAAAAAGTTGATTTATTTCAGTAATTCCATTCAAAAAGTGAAACTTGTATAATGTATACATTCATTCCACACAGACTGATATATTTCAAGTGTTTATTTCTTTTAATTTTGATGATTATAACTGACAACTAATGAAAACCCCAAATTCAGTATCTCAGAAAATTA
>JACXGI010005398.1:8530-47530 GCA_016801175.1 Esox masquinongy | reverse complement strand
CGGAAGGAGGTGAGAGGCGAGGTGGAAGGTGAGGTAAGGGGGGAAGGAGGATGGCGAGGGGAGAGGGGGGAGGCGAGGGGAGAGGGGGGAGGCGAGGAGAGAGGGGGGAGGTGAGGGGAGAGGGGGCAGGGGAGGGACAGATGTGTACACAGACAGCAGGCCAGTGCTCTGGGCCCTGGCAAATAAATGGCAGAGTGCTGACATTTGCACAGAGAAAGAGGAATGAGGAGAGGGACGGCGTCCGTGGAACACACACCACCCTGAATTACAGCAGGAAGGCTGTGTGAACGTGTGTGTGCGCGTGTGTTTGTGCATGCGTGTGTTAGAGGGAACTTCCTTCAAGACTGCAGTATTCCTTACACACAACCATTCTCACCCAGCTACCCCTTGATCTAAAAATAGCTGCTCCACTCTCCTACAAGAGGCAGCAACCGTTCTGAACCAATCAACACACACTGACAAAGGCATTGGTACCCAATACCCTATTCAGTGTCTACCCGTGTGCGTGTGCGTGTGTGTGTGTGTGTGATGGGGGAACTCCTGACTAAAGGTAATAAAAGGCTAGGCTACCCCTCCCTCAAGTGGGATAACTGTAGGAGAGTGAGCAAGAAATTGAAGGCGAGAGAGAGAGAGAAGATAGACGGGGAGAGAAAGAGAGAAGGGGGAGAAAAGGGAGAACCGGTCCAAAAAATGAGACCAAGAAGTGATGGCGAAGAAGAGGCAGGTGTAAAGAAAAAGAACGAAGGAGAAATAAAGGTGAGAGTAGAGGGTGAGAAAGGAGAAAGAATAGGTAGGAGAAGAGCATGAGAGATATGGTGGCAGTTGAAACAGGCTTCAAAGGAATATGAATGTGATCCGGTGCAGGAGCTGAAGACAGAGGAAGGGAGGAGGACGGCGGAAGGAATGCAGATTTGCAGAAGGCAATTCCGCTCTGCACCTTTTCCCAGGTAAGCCTGCAGCTAAGGAACGTGGGAGTGGCTGGCTGTTAAGACCCATCCCCTTGACAACATCAAGCACCTCCTTTTAAGCCTACTGCGGGTCTGCTTCACTGCAGCTAAAATATCCACATTCACACCCGGACAAGAGCCGCCTCGACCCGACAGCTCTCCACTTTGGTTTGGGAATTGATCTCAAAATCAGTTCATGTGTTTATTACCTAAAATGACTAAAGTTAGGACAGAGACAAGGACTAATGATCGTAATAACAAAATCTAGGACAGTGACAGGGAATACTGATCCTAAAGACTAATGCTAGTACAGGGAATACAAATACTAATGGTTTAAGCTAGAACAGGGACTAGACCCCTGATAATTAGGTACAGTAAAGGTGACTTGGAGAAAGTCATAGCATTTTTAGACCACCTCTAGCAGAGTGTGCAATTTCTCTGTTCATCCCCAGAGGGCGATATTCCCCATGACCCAGAGAGTCAATATCCACACAGGGCAACATTTACCGGACAGTGACAAAGAGACAAACAGATGCATGCATGTTTGTTCTTTGACAATGTTTTGTGTCTTCAGATCTTGTGGCATTTTGCAAAACGACTGAGGCACTTTCAAATTACAGTTGCCTTCTCAAGACATGTAAAAATTCCACCACAGTATTATACAGTCAAAACTGCAAAAACTTACATTTCTTTTGAGTCTAAGCTGACAAAACAGGTGGTTTGCCCTCTGAACCGTTCAAGGAGACCAAATAATCTCACTAAAGCATGATGTTCTAAATATGAAAATATAACTATTAAATGATGCAGCATTACTGCGATTTCACGTATATTTCACCAATCATTTGCAAGCACAATAAATGTAATATCACTTCTTCTGAAAAAGCAAAATAAGTGTAAGCAGGATTCATTCATCAGTACAATCACAAAATATACAAAAGGTGGCCTTCCATCAGCTAACAAAAACACAATCCAGAATTAAAACCAGGAATGGTGAGCCCAAATTAATAGAATGTTTAGGCCTCAATCAAAGCAAAACTCTATAATGGAAGGTCAAAATATTGTAGGTGATGAATCACAAGTACTTTGAGGTCCACAATGTTGTAAACAATCATTACAAATAAAAATGTAAAAAGAACCCTAACCCCTGATTGTGTCTGACTGACTACAGATGAAGCCACTGGCACTTTTCTGCAGTAGTATTTATTGTGAAGCGTTTGCAATCTTTTCCTTTCTGATGAAAACCACGTGTTAATGTTCGGTGAACAAAATCTTCACGGTGAATCACATACTCAGCGATGACACGTGTATTTAACATTTCACAAAAGTGCGTTTCGAAAATAACCAATTTTTGTGTGTGTGCGGGTGTGTGTGTGTGTATCTGCTAGACTCGCTCCAGTGGCAGGATCTCCCCAGGCTAGGAGTAGGTGTGGGAGGAGTGCAGCAGGCCAATGGCTTAGAAGCATTACGCAGGGCGAAGCGACTCATCTGAGAACACTGAAGTCAGCATCCACATGGGATCCAGCTGTACGCTCACTCTTTAAAAGGGTTAACACACAGCATGAAGATGGAGGGATGGACACAGAAGACATACAAGAGACATACAAAGAAAAGGGAAGGGGAAGAAAAGAGGGAATGAAAAATGAAAGATGACTGAAAGAGATGAGAAAGATTGAAAACGCATATCCCTCACTACAGGATAAAATGACTATTAAACGGCTTAAATTTCATTTAAATTGACATAATAAAGAAATAGAATAAGTACAGAGATTAAGGGATGATGGAAGGAGAAAAGGACAAGAAATAAAAGAGGAAATGGTGAGCAAGCAGAGTGAAGGAGCTGTTGGAATGAGACGAAAGGAGAGAAGAATAGCAAAAGAGAAAAGAGAGGATGCGAAAAAAGAAGAGACTAAAAGACAATGGAACAGAAGAGATGGCTTGACACTGGAAGAGACTAAAAGAGGACAGAAAAAAGAGATGGTTTCACACCCTATGAGACCTGAGAAGACAGAGACCCAAGGCACTGCGTGTGTGTGAGATGGCGTGATAGGTGCGTGAGTGTGCTCTGCAGTGTGTGAGTGTGTGTGGTGTGTGTGCGGCAGGTGCACGCGTGGTGTATTTGTATGTCTGTGTGTGTGTGTTTGTTGTTAACAGGAGGGATTCTTGGAGTGTTAGTGTCCCAGCCAGTCAATCATTTACAGGGCATAAACCAGTCAGCATTCATTATACCCCAGGAATCCCATACTGACGGGGCTTCCCCTATACCACAGAGAAAGTCTAACATGCACACACACACACACACACAAACGCGCACACACACGCGCACGCACACACACAGACTCTGGATCAGCGCATTTTGACACAACTTCACAAATGAGCCACCACCTCAGGCCCAAACCATGCTCCGTCTACTGCTGATGTCAGCTACTTTTCTGAATAGGTCACTCATTATTCTACTCTTCTACTGCGGGTTTCTCTTAATACCTTCTTTGGAAGTTACAGTGGCAATCACAACGGGCGCCAGAAGTTCCTTAAAACATGAAACTTTTCGGACCTACGCAAACTGCTCTTTTCACCCATACCGGTTCCTCGTCTTCAAACGTGAAAAGACTGCCTGGAATCCACATCAAGTACAAAACCTCTCTCTGTGTTTGCAAATGCTGCTGCACAAGGGGGTTGCGTGCAACTCAGAGAAGAAACACGGTTATTAATCCAAATGATTAAATACGTATTTCAGGCTATATGAATAGGCACACGTAGAACACACTGAAGGTCTTTCATCTCTGACATACATCATTCTGTGCCAACACCTTCCCAGTGGCAGAACACACCGACATGAGTCAAACCAACCACTTGATTGAGCTGTTATCTGCAGGTGGGACGGCTCACTGCTCCGTCAACCAATCAGCCTCTTCAGAAATGACATCACCTCCCCGGCTCCCTCCGTCTTATTGGCTTGCTCCGTGTCAAGTAGAACCCCTGGAGCCAGGGGCCTGGGATTAAATGGGCTTATTGGCGAATCGTGGTGCGGATCGCCCCCAATTTGTTGAGGGGTGGGAACAACATTTTACACGGGGCATTAAATGTTTCCCAGCCCCCTGCTAGGGTACAGCTGGGAGCCGTAGGATAAACAACAACAGCAGCCTCTTCTAATTCCGAGGCAGGGTACATTTCCAAATGAATAATGGCTTCCTGCTGCGGGGAAAAATATAGTAACAGCTATAACGACTGATAACCTAATCTAATATAAGCCTAGCGTATCTTAGCAACCCTGTTAATTCTGACTGAAGCAGTGGGGTAAGCAGCAGGAGAACAGCATCCATCAAAGACACACCAAGTCGCTACACACACATACGCACACACACACGCACACACACACATATGCGCACACACACACACACACATGCAGGTACGAGCATGCACACACTCAAATGTGCGTGCACACTAACGGGGATACACGAACACACACACACACACACAGATCCCGGGGCTTACTGTAAGCATCCAGGACAATGGAGGGGGTGTTCAGCGGAACAATGGGATCCTAATCTGCAGGGCTGCATTTCAAAGCCTCTCCCGGCTCTCCACTCTCCACAACACTGTTTCCAGATAAGATTGGAAAACGCTATTTATATCCAACCAGAAGGCGAGGCAACCGATTGCTTGATTTTAGTTTATTTGAAGTTCGAACTAAATTAGGGTGGGGCGTTATGTAAGGGAGACGGAGTCGGTGCGACACTCGGCTACCTGCTACTGCGGACGTGCACGTTGCTGTGAGGGGGAGCAACCCAAATGGTAGCAGCAATGCTAGCCACATTGGCCCTGCAGCTAACTGAGGTATCAAGACACTACTTCCTAACCAAGCTCCGGCACAATCAAGAGACATGTGGAGGGAGATTGCTGCTGCCACAGCCCAGATGAGGCCCAGCCTCTAATCTGACAGAGGGAGACCGTTCTGGGCTGTTAGGGCGAGAGGGCGTGGACTCTGTAGGTCCGGTGGACCGACACTGAAATCCCAGCCACTCCTACTGGATTAAAGAGAGATGTTCACACTGGAGGAGAGAGAGGGGAGAGAAAAGAGGTGAGTACGCAGAAGCGATGGGGGAGGGAGAGAGGAGAGGGAGGAAATCTAAAGGAGAGGGGAGGAGAAGGAAAAGAGAGGTCTGAAGGGAGGAATAAAGGGAAATTAGACAGGTGCAGGAAAACTGGGAGGGAGGGAGCGAGGGAGGGAGGGGGAAGTTGAGAAAGGCTGTCTCAGCACCACAGAGAACAACAGGACCATGGAGAGATCAGCTGAGGACTAAACACCATTGTAGTGGTGAAGGAGAATAAGGGGGATAAAAGAGTGATGACACAGGGGGTGTGGCCATCCCTCTGTGTGTGTGTGTGTGTGTGTGTGTGTGTGTGTGTGTGTGTGTGTGTGTGTGTGTGTGTGTTTGAGAGGGAGAGATTATGCTGACCCTCACTGTTCACCTCAGCTTCAGAAGCCTGCTCCCTGTCAGTCTAGAACTGGGATTAATAAACCATGAGAAAGACAGAGCCCCAATGCCAGGCAAGGCTCTTAGTCAGCAAACTGGCACCAGAGCACTATCTACACACTCACACACACACACACACACACAAAGTACACACGAAGTACACCAAATTAGAGTTAAACCCCAACAACTACACACCCATAAACACACTCACACATTATCACATGCGATAGCCCCAGTCTCTCCAGTCGCCACCACGCTCACAAATGATCAGAATACTAGTTTTCTATCTTATAAACAGTTGACTTAAATGTTCCTGTAAAGGGGCACTTTCCCAGCTACAAACTAAGCCTCAGTTGGAGACACAAACCTTTATCTGCTTTCTCTCATTTGTATATCCGAGACCACATGTCACTATATTCTACTCTGTTTATTTATCTCTCCATCTTATTTCAACATCTCTCTCCATATATATGAATATACGGTTAGTATGTAAGCAATAAGGCCCAAAGCGGTTTGGTATATTCACTGGAATGGTGTGTCCAAACATTTGACTAGTACAGTACAGTATACACACCAATGTGCTAAAACATTATGACCACCTGCCTGATATGCTGTTGGTCCTCCGCGTGCCGCCAAAACAGCGCCGACCCACCGAGGCATGGACTCTACAAGACCCCTGAAGGTGTCCTGTGGTATCTGGCACCAAGACATTAGCAGCAGATCCTTCAAGTCCTGTAAGTTGCGAGGTGGAGCTGCTGTGGATCGGACTTGTTGGTCCAGAACATCCTACAAATGGTCAATCAGATTGAGATCTGGGGAATTTGGAGGCCTGGGCGACACCTTGAACTCTTCATCATGTTCCTCAAACCATTCCTGAACAATGTGTGGCAGGGTACATTAACCTGCTGAAAGAGACCAGTGCCATCAGGGAACACCTTTGCCATGAAGGGGTGTACCTTGTGTAGGTAAGTAACATATCATATTGACATCCACATGAATGCCCGGACCCAGAGTTTCCCTGCAAAACATTGCCCAGAGCATCACACTCCCTCCAACGGCTTGTCGTCTTCCCACAGTTCATCCTGGTGCCATCACATCCCCAGGTATACAGCGCACACGTACCCGAGTGTCCACGTGATGTAAAGGAAAACGGGACTCATCGGACCAGGCGACCTTCTTTTACCTCTCCACACTGTGTACCACTTTCTTTTTCCATTTTTAAGTCATCTTTACTTCTTGTTCCCCTCCCATCACCTGAACCTTTTTCTTGTCCATTATTACTGTGCAGATATCCAGGTGGAGAGGCTCGTTGGAGAGGCTCGTCAGAGTGTCCAGCCGCGGCTCTGCACAAAGCCCACTGTGTATTGATCTTTTATTAACATGACCAGAAATATTAAAGAGACATTTACTAATGAAGCCACAGAGTAAAAGTTGCAGACATGATTTACAGGGCAATGTAACCTCTCTTTGCCCCTCACCCAGTGTTTTTCCTGTATCAACTAAATCTATGTCGCCCCTCCAAAAACCATTATACCAAAAGAAATACAGGTATTTTTGAGTCAGAAAGAATGTTAACTTCCATAATTGGCATGGTATGGGTTTAGATACCACACCCACTACTTCCTTTACAACTTCCTGTTTCGTCCTCTCCTCTTTCCTGCCGCATCCTTCCTCCTTCCTCCATTATAATTTCTACCCTCTTTTCTCTCTCCCTCTGTCTTATCCAGACTAGTATCACATCAAGGTGATTTGAGGGACTGAATTTGTGACTGAAGTCCCAATGATGATTACTAACTTGCAGGGTTAATATCAGGCTGTCAAAGATTGAAAGATTAGGAATGAGTCTGCCAACAGACATGACAGTATATAATCAATCCCGTAAAAGACTTAGGTAGGCAGTGTAACCATTAGCATGACAGTTCCATGTTGGGAGAGCCCAGGGTCAGTGTGCTAGCCAACTTTCTCATGGCATTTTAAAGGACCGCTGCATTTGGCTTCTGTCAGCATGCACTTACGTGATTCTTGTTGTATATGTTGTATGTGCGCGTGTGTGTGCGTGTGATTGCTTAATGCACCACGTTTCTCTATATAAATTATACACCAAAATATAATTATATTAACAAGATGCTGCTGTAACAGTGGAAAAATATCCTAAAAAATGTCAGGTAGATGAGATCACATGGGACCATTGAATATAATTAGCAGGCAGATAATATATGTATGTGCAAAAGGCACAACTAAGCTGCAAAATGTAGAAAGTTGCCTCCACATCAGTACATCAGTAAAAAGCTACAAAATGCCCATAGGAAAAGCCTAACATTATTTTTCATTGTCATATAGCAAAAATGTCAGGACAGATTTTTGGTGGAGATATTCCTCTTGTTCGTCACTTTATCTTGTTTTATCATTTAATATTTTTGGTGTCGGTGTGATGGTGTGACAAAATGACCAGCACCATGGTTACCATTGGTAAGTTCACTTGCTCTTCTCATATTAATACTTCGAATGGTTCTGTGAGTGATGTTATTGATTTCTATAAAAATCTGCTTACACGACCATCAATATTACTGCACATTTCTGAACTCTACCCCCACCCTGTTTAAACCTTCATCTCATCCCCTGTCCCATCGGCTAGGCTGCTGACACAGGGAAGTCATAAGGAACATGAAGACACACATATATTAATGTTAGTTCCAAACCAAGCACGTTCATTTCAATTCATTAAATAAGACTAAAGATAAGAATAAGTCGTAAGTGGCCAGCGCTTAATTAGGATGTATTAGAGATAAATGGTAAACATTAGCTAAAAAGGCTCACTCGGCCATCAGCTTTTAGGGGTTTTAAGTCAAATGCATGCACTGAGGAACTAATCAGATCAAGTATTGACTGCTTTAGCCTTGATGTGCACCCAGCTATTCTAAGAGCCCCAAATCAATGAGAATCTGGGATCGGGGCTTATGGGTAAAAACAGTTACGACATTGTGGGTTCAGGGTCAAGGTTTAGGTCACAGCAGACAGTTTTGGATCATTGACAGGGTCAGATATTGGGGTTATGAGTGGAACCGATACAGACCAGCGGAGACAAAACCTGGCAGGCGTTCATTAGGCCACGACATAACAAAACACTGCAACAGAAAACCAAAAAAGAGCATTTCCTATTGGCCAAGTTTCTCAGTTTCAAGGCGTATTTCTTTTGTTTCGTGCCCATGATCCTTGGCTTGAGTCATGATGACAGCCTCGCCTCAAGAGACACAGCTGTCAAGCCCATTCAGGACAAGGGAACATGGAGCATATTGAAAGTGACATATATTGGCTGTTCAAAATGTTTATCACTACGGGGAAAGTTGATCTAAATCCCTCCGATCGGGGCACAGGGGTGTTGGGCTTGTCCCCCGTATGTTTGCAGGGCCCATCTCCCGCCGTGCTCTCATCCAATGGCTGCCAGCCGCTACCACGGCAGTGACACCTTCAAGGGAATCCCGCTGCATGTCAGCCGTTGTTGAAAGGCAAACCGAAGGTAGAATGGCACAGCTGCAGCTTGGAGCGCATTGCGCAGGCACTTATCATTAAACCAGTGGAAAAAAGCACAAATGAGAACTAGACCGCGCGCATGCAGTTCCTTGGTGCAAAGTTTCCGCGACGTCTCGAAGGTCTGCGACTGGAACTTTGTCCACTGGTCCCAGCCACCCTGCTACAGTCAGACCGAGGCCCCGCTCGCCTCACGCTGTTAGCTGTCCCTGGCAGACTCCATCTCCAAATGACTCTCCTACCTGCTCGGTGAAACTACCAGGCTGTTGTACTAGCTCGGTAGGAAATTCAACTAACCCATTCACAAGGGTTAGCCCCCCCCCCCAATGCTGGAATAGCGACGCTCTCTGGCCCGTTGCACGCCGCTAACGGGTGTCACGAGGATGAGCGTGTGTGTTATTGCACGAGTGTGTGGGATTTCCAACGACGTTGGGGAGTGAACACACACACACACACACACAGCCCCAGGCCCAGCTGCACTAATGAAGCAGGCAGTAAGCAGCAACCTTCATTACATTCAATCCTCTGGACAGAGTCAGCCATTACATGCCAGCTTCCCACTGTTAGAGCTGAGAAGACAATCTCTGTGTTGAACATACGCACACGTAGACACACACTAACACAGGTACATACAGTGGGTGTAGAAAATAATCACATTTTATTGCTTTGCAGCCTGAAATGAAGAAAGACACAGTTTTTGTTTCATTCAGCTGTATTTACTCAGTGCAGCTTATAACATCCAAGTGAAAGATATAACACCAACATGTCAGAAAAAAATAATAAATAAAAAAACAATCACTGAGTTGGAAAAAGGATCACCCCCCTGTTTCAGTATTTTGTTGAACCAACTTTTGCTTTAATTACAGCCTTTAGTCTGTTGGGATATGTCTCTACTAACTTTGCACATCTAGACGTTGCAATATTTGACCACTCTTCTTTGCAGAACTGCAAAAGTTCAGTTAAATTTGATGGTGACCGTTTGTGGACTGCTGTCTTCAAGTCATTCCACAGATTTTCAATGGGGTTTAAGTCTGGGCTCTAACTAGGCCATGCAAGGACATTCACCTTTTTCTCCTTCAACCACTGTGTGGTCAGTTTTGTTGTGTGCTTTGGGTCATTGTCATGTTGGAAGGTAAATCTTCTTCCCACTGACAACTTTCTGGCAGAGAGCAGCAGATTTTCCTCAAGAATTTGACAGTATTTTGCCTCATCCATTTTTCCTTCTATCCTGACAAGTGCTCCAGTCCCAGCTGCAGAGAAAAAACCCCATAACATGATATTACCACCTCCATGCTTTACTGTAGGAATGGTGTTATTTGGATGGTGAGCTGTATTGGATTTTCGCCAGACATATCGCTTGGCGTTGAGGCCAAACAATTCAATTTTAGTCTCATCTGACCATAACACCTTTTTCCATGTGGCCTTAGAATCTTCAAGGTGCGTTTTGGCAAAGCTCAGTCGTGACTGCATGTGGCCTTTCTTGAGGAGTGGCTTTTTTCTTGCAACCCTCCCATACAAGCCACATTTGTGGAGAATTTGTGATATTGTTGTCACATGCACACAACGACCACTCTTTGTCATGAATTCCTGCAACTGCTTCAGAGTTGCTGTAGGCCTCTTGGTAGCCTCTCTGACCAGTTTCCTCCTGGCTCTTTCATCCAGTTTGGAGCGATGTCCTGACCCAGGGAGGGTCTGTGTTGTACCAAATACCTTCCACTTCTTAATAATAGACTTCACTGTGCTTCTAGGCACAGATAAAGCCTTTGAATTTTTTTTGTATCCGTCTCCTGACTTGTGCCTGTCCACAACTTTATCCCGGAGATCTTTTGACAATGCCTTGCCACCCATAGTTGATTGTTGTCTTCAGTTGCACTACCAAGGACTGAAATGCTTCAGGAAAAGCTTGTTTCATGCTGAGCTAATCAAAATGACCACAGCTGATCACAGTTGAAAGTCAATTGGCTTTGTGTGCTATTGAGATGGTGATTAACTACACCTGGTTGGGTTTACAAGTCATTTTTAGGAGAGGGTGATTATTTTTCCAACTCAGTGATTCTGTTTTTTAATTTGTATTTTTTTTTTCTGACAAGTTGGTATTATATCTTTCACTTGGATGTTATAAGTTGTAAATACAGCTGAATGAAACAAAAACTGTGTCTGTCCGTTTTCAATTCAGGCTGCAGAGCAACAAAATGTGATTATTTTACAGGGGGGTGATTCTTTTCTATACCCACTGTATACACATAATCAGGCAAAAAGGACGCACGCACGCACGCAAGCGCGCACACACACACACACACACACACACACACACACACACACACACACAGGAGGAAACACTTAGGGGTTTAGTTAATTGTGGAAGTTCAGTGTTACAGCATGATTTAAAGTCAATGTTTCCACATTAGCGGAGAAGGCATGTCTACGGTAAACACTGTGTGTCGGCTCAATTGAAATTACCTTTACATTTTTATCTTGCAGTGTGTAACGCTTGAGAGATCCAGACAGAATAGAGCCCTTGGCCTTTTTCTCAAGGCCTCTCCTTGCTGAGACTACATGCTGGGAGAATCTCCTGTTAATAGGAGGTGGGCGTTTAGCTCTATGGCTTACCTTCCTGATCCCTCTCTCAGCCCCATAGACACAACTAGGACCTGGGCCCACCAGAACAGAACACTATAGAAACAACTAGAACCTGGGCCCACCAGAACCAAACACTATAGAAACAGCTAGAACCTGGGCTCACCATAAAAGAACACTATAGAAACAACAAGATCCTGGGCCCACCAGAACCAAACACCATAGAAACAACTAGAACCTGGGCCCACCAGAACCAAACACTATAGAAACAACTAGAACTTGGGCCCACCAGAACCAAACGCTATAGAAACAACTAGAACCTGGGCCCACCAGAACCAAACACCATAGAAACAACTAGAACCTGCGCCCACCAGAACCAAACACTATAGAAACAACTAGAACTTGGGCCCACCAGAACCAAACACTATAGAAACAACTAGAACTTGGGCCCACCAGAACCAACCACCCACCAGAAAAGAACAGAGCTTTCCTGGCTAGGAAAATCTCCTTAAGAGGGGCCAAAATTTAGGAAGAAACTTAGAAAGGAACGAGGCTTGGAGGGGTGACCAGTCCCCTTTTGGCTGCGCTGGGTGAACATTTTAAGAGTACAAATTGTAATAATTAATAAATGCATGTGGGTTGTGTCCAGACTCAATAAAACCCAATCCAGGTCAGAAGCATGGTCAAGGACAACAGCACTACAGACACAAAATAACAAATAGATATAGATACAATACAACACATCCATAAATATACAACACATCCCTAAATATACAGCACAACACCAAAGACACAATACAACATAGCACTATAGACAAAATACAAAACAAAACAAAACAACCAGCTGAATAGATACAGAACAAACAAAAAATTAAGACCCAACAAAGCCCAACACAGCACTGTAGGCACAACATCATTGTCAAAATACACCAATGAGGGAAAAGGGAAAGAAAGGACAATATGGGACAGGAGATGGGACAGGACATGGGACAGGAGATGGGACAGGACATGGGACAGGAGATGGGACAGGACATGTAGGACAGGAGATGGGACAGGACATGGGACAGGAGATGGGACAGGACATGTAGGACAGGACATGGGACAGGGGATGGGACAGGACATGTAGGACAGGAGATGGGACAGGACATGGGACAGGAGATGGGACAGGAGATGGGACAGGAGATGGGACCGGACATGGGACAGGAGATGTAGGACACAGTAGAATGATGCGTAGATTTGGGAAATGTGATGTAATTGTTTTGACAGAAAAGGTGGCGTAAGGGATCCCCAGGACGAAGGACCTGAGATGTGAAAAGCCCTGCCGGCAACACTCTTCCACCTTCGTCATAGTCACTAAAAACAGCCAGAGAGCATACACCGGACACGTCAATCCACAGCCACGGCAGTACGGTCCGTTCCAGTGGGGGCATTACTGTATTAACATTGATGTCCAGATGACATGATCTGAGAGAGTTTTGATGTAGCACATGGGCAGACATGAGAAATGCTCAATAATGCAGGAAGGAGAGAGAAGGGAGGAGAGAGAAGGAGAGAGGAGGGAGGAGAGAGGAGGGGAGAGGAGGGAGGAGAGAGGAGGGGAGAGGAGGGAGGAGAGAGAAGGAGAGAGGAGGGGAGAGTGCACACCTCAGCCACACATGAGCCATGTCAGCCGTAAAACACCATCATCTGAGGGACGCGGCACCCCTCCATTAGTCCTCGTACACACTCCACTATTCCCTCTTCCTGTACCACCCCCTCACTTACATGGAGACCGGGAGAGAGGTGGACAGGAGAAGGAGAGAGGAGGGTAGTTGAGGAGGGAGATGTGGAGAGAGGTGAGGAGAGATGTGAGGAGAGATAGAGACATGGAGAGGTGTGAGAATAGAGAGGTGAGCAGAGAAAGGGGGATGATAGGTTAAAAGACTTTAGGTTTGAGGAGAGAAAGGGATGAAAGACAGTGGGACACAGTGGGTCAGAGAGAAAGGAATTGAAAAGATAGAAAGTGGGGAAGAGCAGGACAAAAATTAAATGATGAGAGAGAAGGATGGAGAGAGGAGTGAGATAATATAGAGGAGAGAGAGATAAGGGTGAAGAGAGAGGTAGAGCAAAGTGAGATGGGGGAGTTAGGAGAGAGAGGGGGAGAACAGAGAAAACAGAGCAACAAGAAAACAGTATATCATACAATCATAAAACATTTTCAACCACCACCATTGATATCAATTGATTAGCCAAATTGATGTTGAAATAAATTATGAATGAACACACAAATTACCAATATAATTACTGTCAATATTCTTAAATTATGCAGGCAATCACTGTGCTCATTCAATGGCGTCTGTAGTGTAAACACACTTTATGAAATAAAGCATGTTTAAGTACTGCAACAGGGCACAAAAAATGAAAATGTATGCCCTCAAAACACTAAGTCTGGATAAGGAAAATGTAAGAAATTACTGAAAAAAATAAACAAATGGTGCTTGCTATCTATAACCACAAACGGATCCTTTATCTCCAAAAACATTCTATGTATGTTTGAATTGCCAAGCAATCTTATTTTTAGCAATGTGTTTTGCTCAGCCCAATTGAATCCATCGGAGGTCTCTTCAGAAGCGTGCAACATCACTGAACATTCAGATAGCAATACATTTTGTGGAACAAAGATGATATTCTGTAATGCAGAATAGGGTGTCATGCTACTTCTGCATATTACATTTCTACATGCCACGTCATAATCGGTCAACTGAATATACCCCAAGTGGTCACACCCCGTACATTCAGCTCAGAGGAGGCAAGGTACCATTTCTGGAAAGCATCACACATCGATCAGTGGCATTACACCTCGTCTGTGACCACCTCGCCACAAGACAAGGGGGAGGGGCTCTGGCCAAGTGACAAGCCAATGGACAGCCTGGCAGAGTGACAACGAGGAAACAGCAGCTGTTGCCAATGGTGACAGCCAGAAGTCACACTGTAGTACGTTAGTGTGCCTGGGCTTGTATCCACGGTCGGGACTGACTTGTGATTGAGATATGATCATCATGTTGTGATGTCACTGGGGTTATGTGTTGCTGGTGAAAGTTGCAGCTTTCACATTGCAAGTAAGGTTTTTGGACTGGATGTCAAAAGCATATTAGTTTGTTTAGGGAGTTTTTACAGAAATAATATACTGATTGCATTTTACTGGCATGTGTCGACACGACTAGCCCTCATTCCATCTCTGTATCACTCGTCCACTCTCAAACAAAAACAAATGTGGGAATACATGAAAACAGAGTGATGTTGACACAAATGAGATTCTGTTTTTTCCCAGGCAGAATCCCAGCAGCAGACGTAAAGGGCAAGAGAAGATTCAATTGTTTCAACACTACAGAAAAAATCAGACAAAAAATACTTCTCTGTCTTCATTTCATCATCATCTGCTAAAACCTGTCAGTGGGCTGTGGGTGGTTTTTTTATTAGCATGTTTCTCTGACGAATTCTACTCAGTGCGGTGCGGTGCGGTGAGGAAAAATGCTCTTGGACTGGAGTTTCGGGTTTGGTTTGATTCTGCATCTCGATGAACTAGAGTCTGAACCTGGGCTGGACCACCTGAACTTGTCCAACCCATTGTAATGTCTGTGCTGAAGAATGTTTTTCTATGGTGGAGCCTGATGAATAAACCATCAGAGTCACTCCAATACTATAGTGAAGTTGTGTTAGCTATAGTGTATGATAATATATTTTTGACAATCAGTGTACAATAAAGACCAAGTTAATACAGTGCCCTCCACAATTATTGGCACGCCTAGTGAAGATCTGTAAAAAAGGGTTATAAAAAAATTCCCCTTTTGGTGAATTAGCTAAGTCACACTGAAAAAAATCTGAAACATTCAACCTTTAATTGAAGTAAATGTATTTGGGGGAAAAAAATCTGTCAAGAAATAATTATTTCTAACAAAACTATGTGTGCCAAAATTATTGGCACCCCTGCATTTAATACTTTGTCCAACCTCCCTTTGCCAATAAAACAGCACTGAGTCTTCTCCTGTAACATCTAAAAGAATACAGAGAATACAGAGCAAGGAATCTGAGACCATTCCTCTATACAGAATCTCTCCAGATCATCCAGGGTCCTTGGTCCTCTCTTATGCACTCTCCTCTTCAGCTCAGCCAACCGGTTTTCAGTGGGGTTTAGGTCAAGGGACTGAGATGACCAGGGCAGAAGCTTGATTTTGTGTTCAGTGAATCATTTTTGTGTTGATTTGGACATATGTTTAGGATCATTGTCCTGCTGGAATATCCAATGATGACCCAGTTTTAGTTTCCTGGCAGAAGCAGCCAGATTCAGATTTACAATTTCCTGGTATTTCATCGAGTTCATGTACCCTAATAAGGTTCGCAGGGCCTTTGGAGGGATAACAACCCCACAACATCACAGAACCGCCACCATACTTAACAGTGGGGATCAGATTATTTTATAGCCATCCTGTTTACGCCAAACCCACCTTCAGTGTTAGTTGCCAAAAAGCTCAATTTTTGTTTCATCTGACCATAGCACTCGGTTCCAGTCAAAGTTCCAGTAGCATTTAGCATACTCCAGAGACTTACGTTTGTGGTGTAATGACAGGAACAACTTTGACAGGAACAAATAATTTGTTGGCATGGAGGTGGCGTCTAATGGTAGTTTTGGAGACTTCGTAACCCGAAGATGCTACTCTCCTCTGTAAATCTCCAACAGTGATCTTTGGGGATTATTTTTGCCTCTCTTACGATCCTCCTCACTGTGTGTGGGGGCAAAATAAACTTGGGTCTCATCCATTCAATTTTGTAACAGTTCCAGTTGCTTTAAACTTTTTTATTATTGCCCTAACGGTAGATATGGGCATTTTCAGGCAAGTAGCTATTTTTTTATAGCCATTCCCTGATTTATGAAGCTCAACACACTTTTCCCTCGTTTGATTTTTGTGTTTTCTTATCTTTCTCATGTTGATGTATGAACAAAGGAATATGGCCTCTGTGTCACCTCATATTTATGCCCCAGTGAAACAGAAAGTCATGGATTACTGCTTGAAAGTTCCTAAACACTCTGATCAACTTAACAAAGTTAAATCTAAACGGACAAAATGCATCAGTGACATTTTATTCATAAGAATTTCTAGGGGTGCCAATAATTGCGGCACACATGGTTTTGTTAGAAATAATTATTTTGTGATGACAGATTATTTTCCCCCGAATTAATTTACTTCAATTAAAAGTATGTATGTTTCTCATTTTTTTCAGTGTGACATTACGCTAATTCATCAAAAGGTGAATTTTATATAACCCTTTTTTATTCATCTTTACTAGGGGTTACAAAAACTGTGGAGGGCACAGTAACTCACCATGGGTCACACCATGACATTGAAGTGTGTCACAGTAGAATGTTTAGAAATAAACGTTCCACACTAGCGCCAACAACCTTTTCTGTGACAGTGCATATTCCATGTAAGTATCAAGTCTCCAATTTAACAGATCCATCTATAGTACATACAGAAGAACAGCATCAAAGTCAACTAGATAATGACAGTTTATCTACAAGGCGAAAACACATCAATGTTGTGTGTGCCCTTAAAAAAGAAATCTTTGGCCCAAATCAGCCACGTTAGCTTTTCAGTCAACAAAGACGACACAATATTGACAGAGCTAAACATCCAAGGAAGAACCCACGAATATTTCATAGAAATAGCTAAGAGTATGGCAGATAGATGCTAGCCAAAGAACTCCCACAAGACTTGAAACACGAAAGCTCTATTAGATGTGGAAGGATACAAAACATGAGGAGGCGTGCTGGTGCTGATCAATGGATGTTTCCCCTCTACGCCCCGATTAACACCAGCAGTCAGGAGAATGGAGAAGGGAGGAATGAGGATTGTGATAGAGGGCCATACACACAGACCATAGAGTGACTCATCACTTCTTTATTTACACCATCATCACATTACCGTTTTATTCCAAAGATTGTCATACAAAATGAAAGAGCACCTGGTCTGACCTGTCTAGATCAGACTCGTACCCTTTTCACACAACTGTGCCAACACAAAGCGTACGGATCTCGCTCAGATATTGTCTTTTAACATGGTTCTTTCCAGCACGCTACCAGCCTTGCCCTACCTACGCCAAGACTATACCCAAGAGGCCTTCATGCTAATGCTAACCTTCAACAAATTTGGCTTTAACTCACAGTAGCAATACTGTTAGCATTCAATGCTAACACGGGATTTGTCACAGACCGGAAGACCAATGGTTATCCTGATCAGGCATACGCTCCCTAATTGTTAACTTTGTGACTTACGTAATTAGCACAACGATCAGGGAGAAATAAGGGTTAACTGCCTTGCTCAGGGACAGAACAACTGCTTTCTCACATGCTGGCTTGCTATTCAAGTTAGTAACCTATCAGTTACTAGACAGATGCTCTAACCACTGGGCAACCTACCACCCCTATTGAGTTGAGAGGTTCCAAATACAGTACAATTGGAAACAATGTCCTTACATATCTTTCCAATCCCAGCCCTGATGGAGCACACTTCTCTGGAGAGTTATCACAAGAGCCTGTGAGTGTGCATGAGAATGTGTTCATCCACCAAATAACACTGGCCTCTCTTCTCAAACTCACCATCCAATTAAGAATCTATTAACATTGAGAATGGTAGATTTCTATGAGTTGTAGAGGTGGAGTGCAGTGAAGATGATTAGATATGATGTCTGTTTCCCAGACATTTTACTTTACATCTTCAATGCTCCTTAACCAAAAAGAGATGTCGAGATCTCAAACAGACTCAGAGGAAGACAAAGAGCGAGAGACAGAGACAGAGTGAGAAAAGGGGGGGGGGTGATGAAGAACTAAAACTGTGTCTATCCATGATACAGATTGGACTATTCTACAAATGTTGTCCACAATGACTATATGGTTATGTAGCTGTGTGTGTGTGTGAATGTGTTGATTTGTAACCAAAATTCCTTGTGTTCCAGTACATAACGCTATTGTCAATACTGTTATTAACATTACATTTATTGATGTTATTATTAACCATTATTAAAATGACCATATTAATATGATTAATTTGACCATTAGTAATGTTACTTTTGTTAGTGTTACCATTACAAACGTTATCTCAATTAGCATTACAGATAGTAAACATTGTTGTTATTAACCTTACTATTATTAATGTTACCATTAAAAATGTTAACATTATTAAAGTTACCCTCATAAACCCTAACATTTTTAACATTGCTTAGAACTATTAACATTGCAATTATTAACATTAGCAATATCAACACTGCTTAACTTTGCCAAACATGAACGTTAACATATTCATATTATATTATTAATACATAATGTTGCCATTACATTACCGTTTCTCACATTAAAATGTTAACCATTGTTAATGTTGCCATTGTTAAGATTACCAATATAAAAGTTACCATTGTTACAGTATCTATTATTAACATTGCCATTATGAATGGTATGGGGCTACAGAGTGGTGTTGCTGTCTGGCAGTCAGTTGAGTCATTGTGAGACCAGGGCATAAACCCTGCTTGTGGATTCGTCCAGGGTTTCCATGGAGGGCAGAGCAATAGGCCAGCACTGTGCATGTTTGGGGCAGTGGTAACCTAAATATGGATCCCTTGCTCTAAAATGGATTATCTTGCTCTAATGACTCATTGTGGCGGCTTGGGCGCCAAGAGCACATTTGACGTAAAAGGCCGAAGAGCACATTCCTTCCCGCACCTAAGGATTCCGGTCTGGACTTCCTGGTTGAGAAAACAGTGTGATAAGAAGCAGAACAGCATTGGATGCATTTTCGGAAATCATGTCAAAATCAGCTGACCCGAGCCCGCTGGGAGGAGCTGCGATGATCCCAAACTTGGATATCACAATATACAGTATATATATGCCCGCACACACACATTTGTAGTGTACCATGTTAACAAATCAGGTCACTTTTGTTTGTGTGTGTGTAAGCTGTTGTGTGTATTACAGAGTGCGTGCCTCTTTGTGTGCGCATGTGTACTACTACAGTTGTGAGATCCAGATGCCGTCATACGCAGAGTAACCATGGCAAACCACGACTAGGAAGGACTTTGTGCTGTTCTTCATTTAAATAATTAGGCTTGGCGTTAAGGTTAAGGTTATAATTGGGTTTTAGGGTTTACAGATACAATGGGGTTTTAAGGGTTAATGTTAGGGTCACAATGCGTTATAGGGGTTAAGGTTAGGGGTTACAAATAATATAATTGTTAATGGAAATCAATTGTGATCACAACAAAATTCCTCATGAGTATAGTAGAACAAGCATGTGTGTTTGTGTGACTTGACAAATAGTATGTACCTCTAACATACTCTAATGTAAGCACAATGCTAGAATAGTCCTAAATAGATTTCCATTCTAGTCTATCATGTAGCATTACACTAGCTAGCTAGGAAGTTTGAAAATAACAATGACAACCATTGAATATGTCATAGCTCGCTAGCATTAGTCTTTAATCTAGCGCTATCTTCATGGACAGCCACAGGAATAAAAAAGGGGAGACCTACTATAGTAGCGCCAAGGGCAGCCCAGCCAATCACCAAAGAGGGAACAACGGTTGTGTAGCCAATCACCACAGCCAAAGCATACGGCCAGCCCCATGTGTCACCATTCACAGCAGACTTGGAGTGGAGACTGCGACTTGGAAGCTGCCCAAGCCCATTCAGTGACAGATGACAGGGTCTTCTAATTCTGGGCAGGACAGTCTGGTATGCATGCCATCCAGGCCGCTCGCTGACTGACTGGCTGCCTCTTCAGTTTCCTGTTCCCAGCATGCTTCAGTGCCACTAGGTCTGAGGCGATAGTGGTTAAGGTGATCTTGGGACAACCTCCAGAGATTAAATTAGGTGGAAAAAGAGATTAGATAGATATTGCATTGGCCCTCTGCACAGACTGTGAACAGGCACATAGAAACACCATATGTATACACACACACACACACATTGATGCAAATGTGTACTAGGCGGTGGAGCCAAGTAGTATATAACATACTCTGGGCTATTTGAAAATAGCCATGGGGTGGGTTTTCCGACAATACTGTTGAAACCTGCTCTTACAAAACATTTGAATATTTGGTGCTCCTCTTTCAGTAGATACCTTAAGTCAACTCGTGCAAAACAGCTCTGGAAAAAATGAAGAGACCACTCCAAATATTTCTTAAATCAGCATCTCTACATGTATGGCAGCCATTCCATTCCAGTGTCTGTTAAATTCCAACACAGGCACACCTCATTTTACCTAATGAGGTACTGATTAGGTGATTACCCGAACCAAATCTAATTTAACGAGGAAAAGTATAAAAACTACTGCTGTGGTCATCACTATCCTCTTGCAATAGGACCAGCTGGATGGCAAAAACAGTGCAAGTAGTACCTCAGAGGTAATTGTAATTAAAAAAAAAAACTATTCAGCATGACAAAAGAGTTGAAAAGAAAAGCTTTGAGTGAGGAAAAGAAGGCTTCAATTCTGGTTTTACTGGCAGAGGAATACAATGAGTGTCAGGTGTCTTCCATCCTGAAAATTTCAAAGACGGCGGTTCATAAGAACAAGGTCAAGCAATAAACATTGGGGACAACAAAGCTACAGACTGGCAGAGGGCGAAAACGACTGTCCATTGACCGAGATGACCGTCAACTCATTCGAATGTCACTCAACAACCGTAGGATGACATAAAGTGACCTACAAAAGGAATGGCAAACAGCAGCTGGGGTGAAGGGCACGGCGAGGACAGAAACTGGCTCCTAGGGGCAGGGCTGAAGTCGTGCAAAGCTAGAAAAAAGCCCTTCATCAATGAGAAGCAAAGAAGAGCCAGGCTGAAGTTTGCAAAAGACCATAAGGATTGGACCGTAGAGGAATGGAGTAAGGTCCTCTTCTCTGACGAGTCAAATTTTCAGCTTTGCCCAACACCTGGTCGACTAATGGTTAGACAGAGACCTAGAGAGGCCTACAAGCCACAGTGACTCGCACCCACTGTGAAATTTGGTGGAGGATCGGTGATGATCTGGGGATGCTTCAGCAAGGCTGGAATCGGGCAGATTTGTCTTTGTGAAGGACGCATGAATCAAGCCAAGTACAAGGTTACCCTGGAAGAACACCTGCTTCCTTCTGCTCTGACAATGTTCCCCAACACTGAGAATTGGTTTTTCCAGCAGGACAATGCTCCATGTCACAGAGCCAGGTCAATCAAGGAGTGGATGGAGGACCACCAGATCAAGACCCTGTCTCCAGACCTGAACCCCATGGCCAGCCCAATCTCCAGACCTGAACCCCATTGAAAACCTCTGGAATTTGTTCAAGAGGAAGATGGATGGTCACAAGCCATCAAACAAAAGCCGAGCTACTTGAATTTTTGTGCCAGGAGTGGCATAAAGTCACCCAACAGCAATGTGACAGACTGGTGGATAGCATGCCAAGATGCATGAAAGCTGTGATTAAAAATCAGGGTTATTCCACCAAATATTGATTTCTGAACTCTTCCACTAAGTTAAAAAAATGTTATTTTGTTGTTGAAAAATTAATATGAATTTGTTTTCTTTGCATTATTTAAGGTCTGAAAACAATGCATCTTTTTTTTGGTTATTTTGACCAGTTGTTGTTTTCTACAAATAAATACTCTAAATGACAATATTTTTATTTGGAATTTGGGAGCAATGTTGTCAGTAGTTTATAGAATAAAACAAAAATGTTAATTTTACTCAAACACATACCTATGAATAGTAAAACCAGAGAAACTGATCATTTTGCAGTGGTCTCTTAATTTTTTCCAGAGATGTACATTAGGATTCATTGTGTTTCATTATGACACTTACTGGAAGTCCCCAGTCTGGTTGTCCCCAATCAACGTAGTGCTTATTTCAAAGCATATTACAATTAGAGCACAGGTGATATAGTTACAGTACGGAATTTACAAGTAGTACATGTTTGCCACTTAAATATTTAATTTAATCTATTTTTGTTTTATAACGTTATAAATGGTATGTCAGAGAAAGTACAAAAGGTTTACACACACATGTTAGCATGTATATTAAATTTTTTGGTTTATTGTAAAGGTACTTCAGCATTGCTAATCTTCAGAATACAGAGGTTCAGCTGGTTTAAAAATACAGCTCCTTGTGTTCAGTGCAAGTATTACCCAATACCCCTAGATGACACAAGCTTTGTATAAAGCTAGAAAAATCTAGATACTGCCCAGGCTTAATGAGTAAAGGAGGTGGTTGGCTAGCCTCTTAAAAAGGAGGAATCCCATCTAACTTGCATTCCCCTTTCTACCCAACTCCACCACGTCCTTCTCCCCCCTCTCCTCCCCCTACCAGTCGTTCCTCCCTCCCACACCCATTCTGTCCCATTGTTCTACAGACTCCGGTGAAGGCATGAAAATTAAAAATCACCTTCGGCCACAAACAAAGGGTACCACATGAATAAACACCATCCAAAAAGAAAATTAGCTTTATTAAACCATCGCGAGTAACACTAAATATAGCTGTATCGGGGCGTCTGGAGTCGATTCATGTCTTGCTGATATACATGTAAGTTGGGAGCACCGCCCACACATCCCTCGTTCTCTCACTCTGTCTCTCCGAGCTCCTCTCAGTTGTTACAGCTGAGAAAAAAAAGAAGTGAAAAAAAAGAATAAGAGAGAGGCAGAGAGAGTAAGAGAGAGAGAGGGGAAAAAAACATGGGGTGTCTGCCGCAGAGATTTCCAACCCGGGCCTGTCTCTCATTGGCAGGCTGATGTCGAGTGCATACTGTTCATGTCTGTCTATTCAGCCGCATGTCTGTGTGTGTGTGTGTGTGTGCGCGCGCGTGAGAGAGAGAAAACCACACTATCAGCAGCCCAACATCAATGGGCTGAAATGCTATACACCATGAATCAAACTATGGCTCTCTGGTACGGTCATGCAGGATATGACGGCGCACACACAGGCCTTCCACAGATTAAAAGCCCCTGAATGGGTTTTGCACTAAGCTGTTCACTGTGTTGATGGGAGGTATGCATCCACTAGCTATATTTGGGACCAGGGGGATTTGCTAAGCTTGTGTGTTTCAGCCAGGGCTCGGTATTAGTGCACAAAGACAGAGAGCGCACACACATTCATGCGAATGAACACAAAATACCACGCGCACATACACACTCACACACACACACACATATGCACACACACAGCTGTATGGAGCCAAGTGCGTGCGCATCTAACCCGACAGGGTCCGGCCCATGCGTGCTACATCAGAACACCGGGGTCCAGACAGCACTCTCCGCATGGTTTAGCCGTCTCTCCCTAGCAGTTCAACTCAACAACCAGGCCAGGCTGGATGGCTGCTAGGGGACAGAGCGGCTGGAGGCTGTGTGAGTGCGTCTGTGTGGGAATGCAGAGGGAGTCAATAGAAAGGTGGAGAAAGCCACAGACACCCACACACTGGACACAAGTATAGATAGCTAAGAGAGCATGATGGAGACGTGTTGACCAAACCCCCAGGCAGACTTGGATAGAGACACAATATAAACCTCTCTCGATCTGCCTACACACACACACACACACACATACACACGCACGCACACACACACACACACACATACACACACACACACACACACACACACACACTAAAACCCACACAACAGTGCAACAAACCCAGCGTAGTGTGAACAGACCAGTTTCCCCCAAATCCTTATGGTTCACATATTGTGGACCCAGAAATCTATATTGAAAAGCAAACCCCTGTGACCAATTTTTTTTTTTTTTAACTATTTATTAACTAATTTGTATTGTATACTAATGATTTGTTTGGTCATTACATTTGTCCCATTTCACACCTGTGTAAGTATTCTGCTCATGTGAATTAGAAAAGTGTTCCTTTTTGCATATCCAAATCTCCCTGAGGCATCCTTGGAGAGTGGGGTCACAGCCAGGACATCAATCATATTGACAGCAACCCTTCCTACACATATAATTACAATAACATGTCAGCTACAGGTTACACAGGGTAAGTCACACCGCCTCTTCTAGTAATCGAAATTCTACGCTGGCTAAATTCATTATCCTAGCTGATACATCCTAACACGTCTCCATAGAAGTTTGATATTTTCACCCCCCCATCTCTCATTCAGCCAGCCTGGACCATTTCCTCTCTTCTTGTCACTGGAAACTGCAGAGTTTGAAAATCTTCATTCTAAAGTCTATTAAATGAAATAACATTAGCGTCTATACATATTCAGACTAGGGCTAGGTGATGAAACAATATACATTTTTATCATAAAAAAATACAAAAAAAAAATACAAAATCGATGACTACAAAATCGAAACTTTTCATCTTTGATGATTAGGTCAACGTTTTCATGTAGTTTTGTCCATCTAATTCATGTAGTTTTGTCCATCTAACTCATGTAGTTTGCTTATAACAACAAGTATAGAGCACAGCCTGAGTACCGAAAATGACAGTCATTTTAAAGATACAGAAGCCAACAAAGAAATTGTCTAAAGGAGGGAGCACATCCTCACAAATGCAATTCCGTATAAAACAGGCTACCAGCATACACTGAACTTAGCCATAGGTGTATTGTAACTGTTTCTGTGTGTGTGGGGGGGCTCTATTACTAGTTAGATTTATGAGATACATTTGCAATACAATGTATGCATATTTTACTCATTTTGTAAGTTTTATTTAAAACCTATTTAAAATTAGTAATATATTTTAAACACACATTGTAATACTGAACCATTTAGCGTATACACCAGCTGTTCTCACACACATTTCAAAACAACTTAGGGTCATCGAGAAACTCATGCCACCTAAATATTTGGGTTGTTTGCAATATCATTATTGTATGGCATGATTGAGGAACCAAATAAACAAATTTGAGTCAAATAGAACTAACTGCCATTTCAACTGATGACGTAGCAATTATTTCACCCACTGGCGGTCCTTTTATCAAGATATATAGCTTTTAATAGGCTAAACATAAAGTGTGTGAAGTGAACTAAACCTTTAGAGGACTCAACCATCTGACATATCATCAGTGACAGATTTCACATTTAAAATGCTGACCTGCAATACAGTACGTTGTTGACCGTGTAAGTTAACAGTAGCAGTATTCCAAATAATCGTAGAAACCCTCAATGATGTTGCAATGAAAATGTGTGAACCTGGAGTCATGGATGATGAGGAATGAGAAAGGAGGACGTAATGACATTAATTTAATCAATTGTTTTTCTATTTGGTCAACACTGTAAAAATGTTGAACATTCATGTTTTATTCACCTGTGTGTTTTTATTTAGAGAGAAGTGGGGAGACAATACAATTAAATGGCTGTTGGAGGATGAAAGTGTGGTCAATGCTTTCGCCTGGAAAAAGAAGAGACCAGGCACTAGTTTATTTGTGTTCACTATAGCCTTTGATGTGTTGGTTTTGTTCATAAAATAAAGAATATGATATCTAAATTACAATGAATCCTTTGGTTTCATCAGTCTTATTTCCTAGACAGAATATGGCCTTAATTCCACACAGAGCTTTGTTAAGTGTAATTCAGTGATGCGTTTTTGAGTACCCTGAATAATTATCATTACTTGATTACCAATTTGTTACTTCTCGAAAAAAGCTACAAACTTCATTAATCACAGATCAATCAGCTCTGTTTTCTGTTACTGTGTTAAAGAGGATTTGTATGTGGAAATGCTCTCCGCTCTGTGTTTGACTATATTTGTTTAGTTCTGTGTGATGCAACTCCATAATACATGGCAATGTGTTCAGGTAGTACATTCTCCAACTTCATTGCACTCAACATATTTTTAAAAACCTACAATTTCAGCACTAAATCACTGGAAATTCTCAATCCAAGTGTATATCTTGATATTTATCGATTTTGAATTATATTAGAAAACCTATGTCGATACATTTTGTTTTCCATTTCCCCCTGCCCCAATTCACACTGCATCATGGCCTTACCCAGTAAAGACCACCTACTGCAAACTGTGCTGGTAAAAAGGCCAAGAAAATCATCCAGCCCCTTGGCCAGCTGGGCTATGGGCTGTTCTCCTTGGGTCTATTTAAGAGGCAGGGTCAGTACAGGAGCATAGGGTGGAGGCTGAAGAGAAGCGTCTTTCATTAGGCCATCAGACTGCTAAATAGCCAACACAAGCCAACGATCTGCCGCCTGGTGGCCTGCCCGGTACTCTGTCCTACCGCTCCTTGGGGATATCACACACACACACACACACACCTACATAAACACACAGACACCTACATAAACACACAGACACACACTCACCCACATCATGACATATACACAAGCTCATACCACAGATTGGTGTAATCACAGACGCATGACTCTTACATTTAGCTCACATATTCACTCACGCAGTCCACAACTAGAGAGCTTGTCAGCCAGTGGTTTTAATTCACATTAATATACCCCTCTCCCAGCTGTATCGACAGCTTTTCATACCATATACTGACTACATTAGCAGAGTATTAATATGTAATTATCATAGACTGTCGACATAAGCTGAGTATTATTATGGTAGGTATCATAGATTGTCTACATCAGCTGAGTATTAATACGGTATGTATCATAGACTGTCCACATTAGCCAAGTATTAATACGGTAAGTATCATAGATTGTCTACATTAGCTGAGTATTAATATGGTAAGTATCATAGATTTTCTACATTAGCTGAGTATTAATATGGTAAATATAATAGGCGGTCTACATTAGCCGGGTACTAATGTTTAACATTTCATCTCTTCACTGTATTCCTATTCTCTTGTTTGCAATTTCTTATTAAGATATCTTGTGCATTGTCAGTTGTCTACTGCAATATTGGTTACTAGGCATTTCACTACCTGGACTTCTATATTCATTCTTTCCTTTCTACAATTCCACATATCCAAAGTCTCTAGCACAGAGGTTAGAAATGTCCATCCCTCCATTGCTGGCGTGAGCAATGTCCACCAAGTGATGTCGCAGTCTCCCCTGCTCTCCCTTGGACAATGCTGTCACCACATCACCAGGAGGAAAATGGACCCCACCCAATCAACTAATCTCATCTCACCATGGTGGTGGTTGGGAGGGTGACCAGGGTTGACCCTTGACCTTCTTGGGGAGATTGAGCTGCATCAGTGTGCTGAGCACAGAACTGCACGGTGCAGCAGGACTAATGATGTCACTCATAGATTATAGATGGCTGTGTGTGGTCAGTGGGGTGTTATTGTATGATGAGGTGGGAAAATTAACGTCAA
This sequence comes from Esox masquinongy, assembly GCA_016801175.1. NCBI lineage: Eukaryota > Metazoa > Chordata > Actinopteri > Esociformes > Esocidae > Esox > Esox masquinongy. The sequence goes on along the minus strand of JACXGI010005398.1, from coordinate 19,719 downwards.
GATGCAAGATTGGTGATATCTGATATTAAAATCATGTGCTTATTGTTTAAAAGCCTTTTCTTAGCTAAGATAAAATAACGGAATGGTTTAAAGGTCTTAGAATAAAGATAGTTTGGACCTAGATTTAGAACAACTAGTAAACCTCCTTTTTCTTATCTCTGCTCACTGCAGTCATTGTTTTTTTTTCACCACCCAAAACGTTTATTAGATTCCCAACATACCTCTTCATCCCAAACCCAAGAGAGAATGAAAAACAGCCTCAACTCAAAAGCAAGAAAAAAAAAGTTTTGGCTGCATTTCTGCGTCCTCAACATCAGCATACTGTATGTATCAGGAAATGTCAACATTGCACCGCGAGATCAATCTACCAATCTGTCACCACGCAGGCTAGGGAGTAGGGGATTCGACTGGGTAACAATACGTCCACGCATACAGATATGAACCCGCTATGATACGGCTCACATTATACTAGAAAGCTTTGATAGTGTATTTACCGCGGCGAGAGACGGGGAAATGGAACGCACGGCTTGTACCGCACTGATGTGACTGACGCTGTTTCAGCACCACGGACAGCACTCCTGCCTTCTCCTGCTCTCCCTCCCTCTCAGTCTCTGTACAACGTGAGGGGAGGCGGGGGGAGGGAGGAAAGAGGGGAGCGGGGTTTCCCTAGCAGATTTCAGGATCTACAGTCATTCCTCCATTGCTACACATTACCACCTTCCAACCGGATTTTCCGTAACGGAGAATGTCGATCATGAACAGACTACACGGCAGTCATGAAAAATGTAATCACTCAGCCCCCTCCATATGCTTTTGATCACCCGATAGTTATCCAATTCAAGGCATCACTATAGTAGAGACAGTCATGAATTTGTCTATAATAACCCTGGTTACATTTCTGTTTCATTTGCTTTCCCCTTACACTACAGTATTCGCCTTTTTCAACCTCGCCTTTTTATTGAAGCAGCAGGTCAATGCAAACAGACAAAACATAATGAAGAGAAATAGCAGTTCTCAATATTGTGGTTATAACGTTAGTTTCAAGCCAATACTGTAGCGTTTTCCGATCGGTAGCCGACCGTCACCGTCGAAGGATGTCTGCATTTAAAGGAATGTCACGCACTGTAGATTCCGCTTGTATTCTACCCACGAAACCAGTAGAGCCTCTGTCACGTTAACCCGCCGCTTCAATTGGCGCTGTCATTCACATATCAGTCACATATCATTCATTGCGCCTGCTTAGCCATCAATCCCGCAATTAACACTGACATTTCTGTGCGCTTAAATACATGCACCCATCATCAGCAACTGTCAAGTGCTACATTTGGCGAAATGCTATGGTCAGCCGCGTGTCAATACCCGAATCCATACCGCTCGAGCATGTATAGCTCCGCACACGGTCAGCAGTAATTTTAAGGTTTGACAAGCAAGATACGAGCTATGAATAATTCAACACACAAGACTGAGCCCTTCGCCAAGAAAAAGCGACTCACAAACGCAATGACAACATATGAAAGGTTTGTATGAATGTAGACCACTTTGTCATTTTCCCTTGCATTCGAGGATGTGTTTAATTGGTCAATTAGTCCAGTATGAAAAAAGAGGCTCCAAATCAACGTCACCGGGTAGAGCAGCAAGCACAGCCAGATATGGAGAGAGCCGCCACGCAAAATCAACCAACATGTAGCCTACATGATACCCGCAAGAGGCACTCCATAACGCAATAGACAGCCAATAAAAATTAATTAACATACATCGCAGCGGAGAAATATAAACTACTCAGTACACAACTGTCAATTTAGCCTACCTGTCAAGACTCCGACCCGGATTTGGTGGTCGTGGTTTGTTAAAATCATCCCGTCTGACGCCATGTTCAGCAGCGCTGTCGCCCGCACTGAGAACTCACGGCAGGGCCAAGAGCCGATCGCATCGAACTTAGGGGGAGGGGAGGAGGGAGGAAATGAGGAAGAAAAGCAGAACTAGGCGAGAGAAATGGAAAGCCGAGCGTTCAAGTGTCTGTGGAGCTCCATGTTGCTGGCGGTGCGCGGTAAAATGCGGGGGCGTTTAAACCGCACACGTCACTCAGCTGGCCGTCTGCCACCGTAGTAGTGTGGATTCCAGATTAATTCTTATGGAGACCACTATTGATTTCTCTCTGAAGACTTTCAGATCAAGACAGGCTTTAAGCATTTCGTTGGCTTTAAGACAGGCTTTAAGCATTTTCATAATGCCACTTCATTTCTCAGGTCACACGTTTGAAGTCACACCGCCAGTCAGCGGTGAAATAGTCAGTCATACATCGGAGGGACCAAGTAGGTAGTTGTGTCAGGGTCCTCCCCAAGGAAAAATAACTTTAAACACATTTTCTTGCAACTCTAGACACTTTGACACAACATTTTCAAAAGAAATGTCATGGCAGCCATGATGCAATTTAGAAGTAACCCCACCAGAAAATTGCCCTATTTTGTAACCCTGTAGAGGACAACACTGCATTTCACTACTTAACTGGCAGCTCACATCTGAACTGCATTGTTTGTTGGCCAGCAAGTGTCTAATCACAATGTTCTCAGCACACAACACTGCAGTCCAATCAGAACAGCTCAACCTAACTCAAAGTCCCACCCCCCTATTGCATTTGCAATTCAATGCACATACACTAGGCAAGTACAAATGTGGAATTATTTATATATATATTAATTTAATAAAATGGCACATTTAGTCAGCCATAGAGGTCTGCTGCGCAAAAGCCAAATTCACCTTTGTTGGTCAGAGTACTATAGATAAAGGGCAAAGCATGAAATGGACAAATGTTTTTTTTTTTCTGGTAGAACACACGTGGAACGGATTTATGATCTTGGACCAGTTTTTCAAAACGCTAGGAGGAGGAGTAGAGGCACTAACAGTTACATCGACCACATATCAACAAAAATTCTGTCGTTATGACTTTACTTATTAGGGATGGCTGGGGGGTGCTTTTAACGAATATTGGGGGGGGGGGGCGTGTCCCCGTTCCCTCAGGGAATTACGCCATTGCCGCCTTTGTATCTTGCTCTGTACTGGGGGAGGATGCACTTTTAGCCCACAAGGTGTTTGAGCAATATGCCTGCCTGTATGAAATAGTAATGTCCTGGAGATGTGGAGACTGAGTAGCTTACTGCGTTTCCACTGAAGAAGCTTAGGAGAAGATCACAGTCTGACCTGTAAAAATGCAACTGCATCCCGAGGCAAAAACCCTGCTTCTATTTTTAGTCCTAGTGCACGCTTCTGCGGTGTAGCCTTTAATTCCACTTGTTTATTCTCATGGAAAAAACGGCCCATCTTTCCACTTCTGTTGGGATTCTATCAATATATGATTCATGAACACACATTGTGGAGTAGCCTAGGCTTTACGAGTAGCCTTCGCTCTGGAGCGCACTGCGTGTCATGGTGGGAAATGGGGCAACTCTTCAAGTCTGACCTCTCACTCACTTAGGGAAACATCAAGTTGCGCTTGGTGACCCCCCCCCCCACACACACACACCCAGACACGCTATCATGTATTTTATTTTATCACGCATGTAACACAAGGGAAAATTAGCAGTTGCTCCATCCATTTATTACTATATAGCTTAAAATGTGGTTAAAAATAACATTTTTAACGATGGATGGTCAGTGCTTGCATCCATAGATATAAATTTCATCGGGTCAACATTTGACTGAAACTGAGGCAGGGAAACGGTTGGTTGGTGTTTCTTCAGCTGATTGTCCCTTTAAAGGCTGGTGAAATGAAACCCGACAGTATGAGTTCACATCGAAGGTAATCTCGTTTTGTGAATGCGATTACACTGCTCCACTAAACACAGTATCACGGGTGGTAGCCCGAGTGCTTAGTAATGCATTTAAATAAAGAGAAAATATATTATTTTGGGCGTAGTGTCTCTCTACCATTCTCGAATCGCTACATCTCCCCCATGCAGACCAAGATGGCCGACGGCCCAGCGCCACCCGACCCGGTGGTCTTTGATCGTTGAGAAGGGGCCTTCGCTGACAAGATATGAACGTCATCCTGTGTGTTCCTCCACATCTGCCAGGCTGTCAGCAGTAGGGCAGGCCCAGGTGTTAACAAGAGACTGAGTCTTGTTAAGAGCCCAGCCCGGAACGAGCAAACAGACACCGCATCATCACGGTCCAGAGCTGGCGGGAGTTCCTGGAAGGATGGAATTCCCCAGTTACTGAGTGGAGGAGTGGAACGAGGGGGGAGAGAGAAAGAGTGGCACGCCATATGATGGAGGCAATGGGCTGGGGACGCTGGGAACCCCATCTGGTTTGCGGAGGATTGTGAGCAGTGCCGACTCTAGCGTTTTAGGGGCCCTAAGCACAATTTGATTTGGGGCCCCCTCTCCCCTGGTTGGGGGCTCCCTAGCAGTCAGAGGCCCCCTAGCTGTCGGGGGCCCTAAGTGAACACTTATGTTGCTTATGCCTGGAGCCGGCCCTGATTGTGAGTGCATCCCTGTGGGTGTTTGTGTATGAACGATGCGTATGGGTGTGTGTGTGTTAACGCCTACATAATCAGCCCAGTGTTGACTGAGCTCACACCACTATTTGAGTCCATGAATAAATAAGGCACTGGCCCTATCTGCACCTGATCATCCGTCATACTGAGCAGCGGACATCCTCCATAAGGAGAGAGTGAAATGTGTGTGTGTGTGTCTGAAGCATGTGGCTCTAACACTACAGCGTGTGTCTTCATGGCTGTGACAGGCTCCAGCTGCAGGCGGGAACAGCCAGAGGACAGCAGATTGCATTGGGCTTTTGGCGTTACACAACAGTGGCAGGGCTAAAGCTACAGCCGGTCTGCCCGATCGGATGTTCTGGGTCTGCTGGGACAACCGGAGAACAGAAGCGTCGGATACAGTTGTGCACCACCACAAGGACTATACAGGAACATATGAACACATTTAGGGCAAAACATGTACATAAACACAGAACACAAAGGAACACAAACAAATGCTCAAAGCAGAAGACTAAACCAGGCACGGGACAAACATACCTGGTCCACCGAGGTCCTAACTATATACCATGAAAATCTTTAAGACGAACAACGTGTGGAATTTTCCAAAATGCAGCCCCCCTCCCTCTATCCTCTCTCTTTCCCTCTGTTAGTAAGAGGCTTGGACAGATCCGTAGAGAGTGAGAGAAAGTACACTTAGGACTCCGGGGGAAGATGTGAAGAGAGGAAAGAGGGTGAGAAGGTGATGAGCGATAAAGGATGCAAGACAAATTTAGGGAGAGGGAGTGATTCAAAGAGAAAAGGGGAGATATAGAGACAGAGAGACAGAGAGTGAGAGAGACGTGAGGGCGAGTAAGTGCGAGACACAGTTGAGTGACTGAGAAAGAGAGAGAGCCATAAACCTTTACTTCCACTTCAGCAATCTCTCATGCCTGCCTCTCTCCATTCCTGAAAAGAAAACAGCACAGCTAAAAAAGTTGTTACATGCCTGATAAAGCATGCTGCCGGAGGTTTTACTGGAGTTCCACTAAGTTAAAATCATATTTACGAGTACAGTGTTTTTCCTCATCATTTTATATGGGTCAAATATTTAATTGAATATTAAAATGGTGTATGTTTAATTACTAAACCGTACATTATACTTTTTTATTGAGGGTTCAGGCATCTTTATATAATTTTCATAGAAACTTGGCAGGAAGAGAAAGGGCATTGGCTGTCTGTGTTCAATATGTCTCCATCCAAGAGGATGCTGCCCTATGAATTGAAGAGACCTCTAGTAAGACCACAGGGCTTCTCAGTTTCTTGGTTAGACCAGCTTCTGGGTTGTGGCCTGATGGTGCACAGATGTGAATTAAAAGTTGCATGGGGTGAAATGTAACACTTTAGCTAACCCTGTAATTTCAGTTGCCTGTCTTTTCCAGAACCACTTACAGCAGACTGACCTTAACCAATTTACAAATTCTCAAAACTTGTAAAATTAATAATCATAACCTGCTACATGAATTATCCTAACCTGTTCTTGTAAGCTAGTATGTCAGAACAAGTGTTGACGATTGATCTGAAATGAAAATGTGGTCATGATTTGTTTCATTTTGCGAAGCCTCCATGTTATGTCGATCATGCAACAATTCATTTTGTGTGTAGCCACAGTTGTCTTTGTTTGATAGAAACATCATTGAAAAATCTTCTATCAGCAGATATACTGATAAAGGTAAAGGCGTCAACATTTCCCCATAAACCGTTGTCTTCTAGAACAAAGCTAGCAAGGGGTATTAATTCAACTCCATCACATTACCAAACAGAGTAAACTAAAAAAGAGCACAGACACATATCTTCACTTTTCAGTAAATTTTATTGTATTGTTCATTCCTTCACTTCACATTCAAACGTTTGCATTCACTTCTTTCATTGAAGTTTATCTCCACCTGGACAATCGTTAAATACTGAAGTGAGACTGCCGAACATTGACAGCGCACATAAAAGGAGCCAAACAAATAAAATAACAAGGTCAGAGAGACTGACTTATAAAACATAATTCCAACATCTGCTTACCAACCCCCCGCCCTCAGAGTGGATGGTTTAAATCATCATCCTCTCCTTCTTCCCATCTCTCTCCTACTGCGGTCTTCCCTCCCTCCATCGGAGGACATTTTCTCAATGAGTGTGTTCTGTCTGTTGATTGTTCACGTGCTCTTTCCTCTCTGCTACTTGTCTCTTCCGCCCGGTTGAGCTCATTGTTTCCGACCATGCCGGCCGTGAGTCAGGCGTCCTGGAATTGAAGCCTGCCTGGCTGTGTGGTACTTTGGCTGGCCAGGGCCACTGGGGTGTGCTCCCTGCCCTGATGTTGAGACACGCAGCCACACCCAAGGAAGGTGAATGGGAGCGGAGAAGCAAACTAGGGGACCTGCCATCAGTGTACATCCTGTTCTAACATACATCTGTTGTCAGTATCATGACCACTTTTTGATTGTCCACACCTGTCAACAAATGTGGGAACAATCAAACGAGGCCGTGTGAACTGATAGTAACTAGATCTTCCTAACCATTATGCAGACTTTTGTAGTTGTAACACTATATGGCACAAGTCACATAGTAGACTACCCCCTGTCGACCGGGCACATAGTAGACCACCCCCTGTCGACCCGGGCACGTAGTAGACTACCCCCTGTCGACTGGACACATAGTAGACTGCCCCCTGTCGACCAGGCACATAGTAGACTACCCCCTGTTGACCGGACACATAGTAGACCACCCCCTGTCGACCGGGCACATAGTAGACTGCCCTCTGTCGACCGGGCACATAGTAGATTGCCCCCTGTCGACCGGGCACATAGTAGACTACCCCCTGTTGACCGGACACATAGTAGACCACCCCCTGTCGACCGGGCACATAGTAGACTGCCCTCTGTCGACCGGGCACATAGTAGATTGCCCCCTGTCGACCGGGCACATAGTAGACTACCCCCTGTCGACCCTGATTACATCTCTATCTGATTTTCTTCACTGTCTTAATATAATGAGAGCACCTAAAAACATATACACTATCTGAGATATAAAAATATCTTCCTGACTACCTATGGCAGTAGTCACAGATGTGTGTTGTTCAACACAAATGAGATCATGTGTACAGAGCTAAAAATAAATTTGACTTCAGAATTCTTGCCCTGTTGATAAAGATGAGCAAAAAAGGCTACATAAATTGTCATTGTTGATTATCAGCTTGATTGAAAATAGAACAGAATTCTAACCTTTGCGGTAAAATTGTTCTAAAGAAAATATATATTCCTAATCAAGAAATAGTTTTGGTGTATAAACAACCTAACACCCATTGTGAAGTATTGTTGTGGATATTTTATGTTGTGGACTGTTTTGTGCCCAAAGACCCTGGGAACTTTGTTTGGATACATCATGGACTGTCAAGTACCAGGAGATTTTAGAGCAAATCCATTTGCTTCTGCCTGGATGCATCAACTGGGACTCTGTTGGATCTACCAGCCAGACAATAATCCAAAGCATTCTTCCAGATCCATATAAAAATGGCTTACTAACAGAACCAACATTTTGAAATGGATATCCCAAAACCACCTGTGTGGTGAGCAGAAGAGGAGAGTCCACAAGCAAGGACCAATGATTGAATAACCTTGCGAGATTATGCATAAATACATGGTCTCAGATCAGGCGCTATGTGTACTTTCAAATGAAGGGATGCCAATAATAATGATGCATTTTATTGCCGGACCGCGTAAGCGGAGCCGGCTAAGAAGAGCGAATGTCTCGTACTGACTGACTGGCTAAGTGACTGACTGACTGGCACATTACCCCTTGTTAAATAGCCTAGTGGTTAGAGGAGCAGACTTGTGAACTATAGGTCCTGAGTTTGTATCTCCTCACAGGCGAAGCAAAGTATGCATTATGAATTATTCCGTGTTGACAAAACTCCGCTGGCTGAAACTGTATATGGTTATATTGCGACTGTTTCTGGCATGGAATAGTTCATCTTCAGTCTCGCTAGCAATTGCTCGATTCTTATGATTATGCCTAGGAATTTAGTAAATACTAGTAAGCCTATTACTGGCTAATAAGTTGTTAAAACGGCCAGTGGAAAAAGCAATACAGTTCATAGATGCTATTTGTGGTGGAGGTAACTTAATAAGAAACGTTAGTCAGTTTAACACAATCCTCAATGGAGTCCAGCGACTGCTGAAACATGTAGTGCTGTGGCATAGTGGTTAAAGACAGTGCCTCTCATGTGGAAGACATAAGTGTGAATCTATAGAGAGCAACGACATTTATTAATTATTTCTGGTAGATTCCACGATTCTCTTGTCTTTTCACTTGATGAAAAAGTTAGTTATCTTCGCCTTTATTGATAGTTATTGTATAAATGTCATTCTCGAATGAAAGAAAATAGTATGTTGTTTTGCCATGAAAGAAAAAAATATGTTCTTATGCCATGAAATGAAATAGCTTTGGCAGAGTCGCTAGCAATTGCTCAATTCTTATGACTATTCCAGTAAGTTAGTAGATACCGGTGAAGCTTATTACTGACTAATACGCTGTTAAAACGGCCAGTGGCAAAAAGCATACATAGTCGCTATTTGTGGTGGAGTTAAACTTAGTAAGAAATGTTAGTCAGTTTAACTGTATCAATGTCATTCACGAATGGCCACTTAACTATTCAAATGGCCAGTGGCAATAGAGAATTTGTTCAGGATAGAGACAAGAGGCTATACTGACACCAAGCAAATGTACAGCTCCATGGTGTAGTGGTTAACGACACAGCCTTTCACGTGGGTGACCTGGGTTTGAATCTCAAGGTGGCAATATTGTCTTTTGCGGGCCGTCTGAACTAGGCTTGCCTGGTTTCTTGTTTTTTAAGAATAAATTTTTTCTTTGAACAATTTTACTTTTTAACTAGGTTAGATTTCTCTTATATTTTCATTTTATGATCAAGCTGATAACAAAAATGTCATTTTTATATTGCAAATGTTAAGCAATTGCAAACCAAACAATTCTGGAATGTATTGTGTTTGTATGGCAGTCAAAAGAAAGAGCATTAGGATAGTATTACGCCGATAATCTTGGATAAGTAGGCAATAATGATAAGAGTATAAGTCTATAATAGTCTGTTGTTAGTGCTGGCTCTAACCTTTCGGGGGCCCTAAGCAAAATTTGGGGCCCTAGCAATCGGGGGCCGCCTAGCAGTCGGGGGCCCTAAGCGGACTCTTATGTCACATGCCTAGAACAGGCCCTGTCTGTTGTTTTTCTTTTTATGTATACAACCTGTGTCATAGGTGGAGATCTAAGACAGGTTGGTGTAAATAGAATACACAGAAGGACCCAGACACAGCGGGCAGATAGAGAGATACATTTTATATCCATGTGTAGATGCTATGAATCAGATAGAAATCTTCTTGATTGGAAGACGACAACCACATGTTCATGCAAAGAGTATACACGGTGTACTCTGTTGATCGGAAGAAGGGGATTGTGAAGTAGAGGAATGGGAGGTTAAATCCCTCCTGTTCCAATGTTTGGGGATGTAAGCTGAGAGCCGGTGAGGGCCTGAATTCACGACTCACATGTAATGTCTTCGGGGCTGTGAACTATGTACTTTGTGTAGCAGGGAGGTCCAGCAGTGTCCATATGTATAATAAGTCGTGCTGAACTAGTTACTGCGGACAACTTCCCTGCTTCCCGGCAGCTTTGTTGCCAGGGGGTAGGTGTGAAGGAAGACATGAGGGAAGGAGATGGGGGTGAGAGGGAGGGGGGCACAGCATCTGCACTATGCAGTGTGTGTTCATGTGTGTGTGTGTGGAAAGATCTGTACAGGAGGATGATCCAATCAGGCCGTGCCATTGAACCCAGCTCGCTGACTCTGCTTCCAAGCCCTGTCAGCTCCAGTCCAGCGTCTCTCTCTCTCCTTGTCTCTCTATTACCCTCTTTCTCTCCTCTCTAGATCTCTCTCTTTCTTCTGACATTTCTCTTCTTTCTCTCTAATCTCAATTAACCCCTTTCTTTTCTCTTTAGTCCTTCTCACTCTTTTTACTCTATTACCCCTTCTCTCTTTTTTAAAATTTCCCCCTCTCCCTTTTCTTTCCTCTCTCTGTTGCTGTATTTTGTTCTTTCTATCCTTCAGTCACTTTGTAATTCTATATCCTTTTTTACTCTTGCTTCCTGTTTCATTCTTCTGTCTTTCAATCTTTCTCTGCTTTTTACTCCCTGTTCCAAGCTTGTTGTAAACCATGTTTAACAGAGATACATGACAGCCTTAGCTGAGAGCACACCATCATCCTTGCCCTGACGCCAGACTCACTGCTGCTTGAATGCCATCCTTACTTTTATATTGGGGGCTAGTTGGTGTTTGTCAATATGTAATTATAATGATTTGTCTGCGGTGAAGATTTGGTTGTATGGTGTTGTGTTGGGTTGTGTTGGACAAAACCAAGTAAACTTTAATTGGAGAATATTTGTAAAGGGGACGGTGGAAAGGGTTAATGCCAGGTTATGTTTTTCCTCCGTCACTGTTACGGAATGCTTGTCTGGCCGACTCGATGTCTGGTTGAATGCTTGTCTGGCCGACTCGATGTCTGGTTGAATGCTTGTCTGGCCGACTCGATGTCTGGTTGAATGCTTGTCTGGCCGACTCGATGTCTGGTTGAATGCTTGTCTGGCCGACTCGATGTCTGGTTGAATGCTT
>JACXGI010005397.1:31985-47592 GCA_016801175.1 Esox masquinongy | reverse complement strand
AAATAAAAAAAAGGTTGAAAGTTTTTTCTTCTCCTTCGTTTCAGTGGACGAGTATCGCTTTCTGACTGTGACTGAGTGTTGTTGTGAAAAGCAGATGTTTTGAGGTCATTGCTTGGTTTTGATCAGCCTCCCTCCCTCTCTCGGCTGACACTTCTGGGCTGCAGTCATACTTAATGAAGGAATCATGATGTGTGGTGGGTTGGGGTCCACGTTCATTCATACAGTCCTCTGGCCTCCGTCCACACAACATGGTCAGCGATTAAATAATGTGTCCTGCCTCTGCTCCCAGAGGTTAAGTGAAGGTCCCCACACACACACACACACACACACACAAAGAATTATTCAATGAACATAACTAAAAGAAAGTATTAAGAAGTGTTTTGTTTGGTCGTGAGCTAAGTTTCCTGTCAATGACTGACTACTGAGCCCCAGGTTGGACACAGTACAGTTTATTCTCCATAGAGGACAGAGTTATGTATCTTCAAAGGGACTCAGCTATTCATGCATTTGTACTCAGGAGGGATAGGTTTAGCACGCGTGGACCCATGAACCCTTCCTAAGAATTCAAGTGTACATAAAAAGATACACAGAAAGTGTATTCTATTCATTTTATGTTGAAAATGTAATAAATTATTTATCCTTAACCACCACCCCCTATTGCCCACCCTCATCATAGCCTCCACCTGTCTGGTCAGTCTGACTGCTCTTTAATGATTTCTCCTGATTGGAGGTCTAAAATATTCCCATGTGTGAACGCCTTGGGCCAAGCCTGCTCACCATGATGGGCCTGATGTAGTTACTGTGTTCACGTGTGTGTTCGCACAAGTGTGTGCGTGTGTTTCTGTCTTTCTCAGTGTGTGTGTGTGTGTGTGTGTGACTCCTCTCTCACCCAGGTTGCTCTACTTTGAACCTCTGATCAGAAATGCCTGTGGACACAACAACCGTGTGATGTCATGTTCTCCTTGTGGGGGGGGGGCTTCTATTTGATCGCTCATGGTAGCAGTGTGATGTCAGTTCTCCTCGGGGGGGGGGGGCTCTGCTCCTTTCTCTCATGGTAGCAGTGTGATGTTATGTTCTCCTCGGGGGGGGAGTCTGCTCGTTTCTCTCATGGTAGCAGTGTGATGTCATGTTCTCCTCAAGCGAGGACGTTTGCTTGGTTCTCTTATGGTAGCGGTGGTCACAGGCTGGCCCTGCTCAAGCATTGTTCCAGGCAGTGAGTTCCCCAGACCCTGAGTGAACCAGTCCTGTGATGTCTGAAGTGAAAAAAGAATGTGTGAAAGGAACAGAACTTCGAGAATTACTCGTAAGATACAATATTTAAACAAGGTTCCTTGACTTAAACGCTGCCATCGTAATAGATTCCATTCTCAAAGACACTCAAAACCAAGGCTGTAGTATTGTAAAGTCAATCCTTGCTGTCGATATCATGAAGCAGTTAAAGGTTCAGTGGAGTTCAGCCCAGCTTGGCCGGTGAGATGATTACCAGAAATGGAGTATCAACGATCACTTAGGCTGTGTTCTATATAGCTCCCTATTTCAATGACCTAGTTAGACAGTGAATAGGGTGTGATTTGGGAGAGCTGCTTTAAGCTTTCTTTCCTCTAGCTTTGTGTAATCCATTGTGGACTGCACAACAACCTCCTCAAGTAACAGAACCTCAGAAGCTGTGGAGAATCAACAGAGCATCTGCAATCTGAATTGTCTCTGTGGGGAAAAATAAATATGCTATGTTGTTGTTGCAAATGACTATTCCCAGTCATATTACTTGGTAAAAGAAGAATCAATATATATAGTAATACTTTGTCAATATTATCCCTATTTATTGATTCTATTTATTATTTACCTATATATTGATTCATTTATTATTTACCTTATTACTGTATAAACAATGGGAAACAGGGTTGGGAAATAGTGCGTTAGGATGCTAAAGGGAAATAAGCCATGAAGTCAAAGAAATTCAGAGAATTGTCTTGAGGCACAGATCTGGGGAAGGTCATGAAAGAAATTCCCAGGAGCACAGTGGGCTCCTTCATTGTCTAATGGAAGAACTTTGGAACCACCAAGACATCCTAGAGCTGGCTGTCCAGCAAAATTAAGTACCCGCGCAAGAAGAGAGATGACCAAGAACCTTATTATCCCACCAACAGAGCTTTAGAATTTCTCTGTAGAGATGGAAAAACCTGCCAGAAGGACAAACATCTCTGCAACACTCCATTAATCAAGCCTTTATGGTAGAGTGGCTAGATGGAAACCACTCCTGAGTAAAAACAAATTATATGATGTCTGAAGGACTCTGAGACCACAAAGAATGATAAAAAGATTTCCATGTCTGATGAGATGAAAATCAAACTATTAGGCACATCACCTGGCAAATTACCTGGCTAATACCATCCCTTCAGTGATGCAGGGTGGTAGCATCATGCTATGGGTGTACTTCTCAGCGAGAAGTGAAGAATAAAGAAAATACCCAAATCCACATGCGCAAAGCTGGTAAAGACATATGTAAGAAGACCTGAAGCTGAAGACCTGAAGCTGTGATTGCTGCTGAACGTTCTTCTACAAAGTATTGAATACTGAATAATTGACCAGTATGTACATGAGATATTTCAAATAGTTTTTTCTTCAATACATTGGCACAGATTTCTAAAAACCTGTTTTCACTTTGTCATTATCAGGTTTGGTGTGTAGATTGACGGCAAACAAATACATTTAATCAATTTTAAAGTATTTGTATGATACAACAAAACGTGGAGAAAATGAAAGGGTCTGAATAATTTCCAAAGGCACTGTAGCAAATGGACCTACAGTATTGTTTAAGGAGACATATTTGTCAGACCTATTATCCCAAATTCAGTGTTGGACCACCCATTCGAGTGTTGGGGGTGATGCCACACTACTGATTGGTCAATGCCAAATACCGTATTAACCAGTTGTACACTCATTTTTTTAGAATATGCGGTTCATTAATTGTGGTATCTCCGTTTATTTCCATTTGTCTGGCATCACATTTTCACTATCAGTCAAATCTCAATTTGTCCCTTGCCAGTTCCACCAGCAGCGTTGCTCTGGGTTAGGGTCACTATTGGGGTCATTATTTTCACGCCTCAGCCTGTCCCATTGCGGAAGAGCAGGAGAGCATACCTGAGTCCTCATTCCACTCACAGAGAAGCAGGTGTGATTAAAAACTCAGACTTCTGAGTGTTGAACAAAGCAAAGAACACAGTATAAAAAAGCGATTGATATTAATTAATAAAGCATTATATAAGGTGAATGGATGCTATAAAAACGGTGTCTAAATGCCAATTCACAAATTAAAAGGTGCATACACTGTTTAAATGCTCTTATTCCCCCACTAAACCCCTGGCCAAATCTGTCCACAAACGATTACTGCCTAGATACAATGCTTAATGATCTGGATCCACTACATTGGTGGATTTTTTGAAAATCTGCACATTTCCAACTAGAGTGGTAATCAGCATTTGCTGCGACAACTCTGTAATTACAGACAATATTCAACACCAGTCAGTTGTCGATAGTATTGTATAACATGTTGTAAGTAAATTAAACATAATATAATAATTACACTGTAATAATGAGCCCTTAAAATGAAGAATAAATTCTTAGTCAGTCCACGAACACCAAGGGTTTAAAACATCTAAATCTTCTAGATCCATTCTCTCTCTTGACTAATCTCTGCATCATATAAACTGGAATTGTTTTGGCCATCTTTCCTGTACGCCTGTGTCTTCTACTAATGGGGTCCAGAGGAAATAATATATTCTGCAAATCACTTATTAAAACATAATGGAAATGTTTGTTTAACAGATGTCGAAACCATTCTCAACTTTATGAGAAAAACAATAAAATAGAATAAAATCTGAATTCTAACTTTGTATCGCTTTGCCTTCATACACGACAAACGAACAGTAACATCACCCCCTCACACACACAAACACACACATTTATACCCATATGACCCCATGCGAATAGCTTGCACAGTAGAAAAGAGACATTGGAATGTTTCAGCAGAAGGACTGTTACAGCAGACCACATGGGAATGACTGAGAGACAATTCATGGCATAATACTGGCCGTCCATTCTGTTTCCATTGCAGTTCTCCTGGTCACTGGACTGCCATTGTCCAAACTCAGAAATGGTTTCACATTCGGTGGCGTCCATAATGAAGGTGATGTCCCCCGGTGCTTTGCCACTCTTGAGACCTCCAGTCCGGGCAGACAGAAAAGGGAAGTGGGCCCGTTCCCTGGTCCAAGGCTGCCCTAAATTGGGCCATGACTCCCAGATGTAATGCGTTACATGGGGACGGGGGGGTGCCATTTGGGACATGGCCCCAGACCCACCACCACCCTAGGCAGCCAGTTGGTTTTCCAGCAAGGTTTTAATGTGAATCGCAGACAGGAGGAAAGAGGAAATGTTCAGGATATTTATAGAACTGGCAGGAATGCATCCCTCCTAATTGTGCTTAGTCTATCTGCTTCCCCCTGAACGTAACCTGCTCGCGGTTCCTCCGCCTTTGGTTTTCAACACTGACTTTGTGGAGAAGGGAAAAGTGACAGAGGTTCAGATCAAAGAGAAGGACAATATTAGAGTGTACATATCAGATTGATGTTATTGGAAAATATTTGAAAAGTTAGAATGTTTCCAAACCATAAGGAATCCAATTCTTTGCAGTACAGCTTTGGCTTTGAACTTGTATTTCTTGATTGAGGGGGAGGTCAATCATTCTTTCCTGCCATCGACTGACTGTTTGCTTTACCATAATGGATATGGTTACCAAGGCTTTAAAGGTACACTCCAGTCCCATGATGACATCTGAGGGTGACATCTGAGAGTGACATCTGATTCTAGCCAATTAAAAGCAGAAGGCAGTGTACTGTCCGTCCCTAACGGCCTACTGCACACCCGTGGACCTCATTTTGATTGGGATTGTGATTGGGCGGAATCTGTCTGAGAAAGGGTAAGGTCATCTTTAGAAAAGGTGACATCACAAAACGATTTTAGGGTAGCTTGGCAATTTCAGTAGGGTGATCATGTGACTGGAGAGCTTTAAGAGATTTGTTAGACATCAACAATGTCTGTGCCGAGGAACACGCCACAGTTAGAAGCAGCCATATGTACCAAAACAACTTGTTAGGGGAGCAGGCAATTAGGAAATTTGTCTAGGATGGAAAAAATGATACAGTAAAACCTAAAAAGAGATGGATGTGAACCAGGGAAGAAAGTCCCTACCCTTGTCTGTGCCCCATAAACATTAAGACACAAGTCCTCTGTTAGGGACCAGCCTTCCCCTCAGTACATTTCATGCTGTGACTTAGTAAAGAAAATTTGTAGAAAACCCAATACAAGCATCTCATTTAAAAACAACCACATCACAGTATTGCCAGGGCTGTTTAGAATGAAGATCAAGAAACTGCTTCTGCGACAGAAGACGAAGATGTTGGTTTTAGGCGATGTCATTAGACAATCATATTAAATCCACCCCTTCGATCTGCTTTCGTAAAAAAAAAGGTTTGTCACTTTCAAGAGGTTATTGTGATAAAACGTCTAGCTATGTTTAGACGTTTGACTGAATTTAGCTGATATCTGTATTTATTTGTTATAACATCATTAACAAAAAATTTTAATTTTTGCAGGATTAGGCATTCCTGAAGTGTTAGCCGGGATTTGAAATGTTTGTGTTAGTGCTTCACAGTTCAATTGTAAAACAGGTGTTTTCTACATTTCCTGTGAAGTTCAGTCTGGACAGGAAGCAGGCCTAGGCCCTGTAATTGAACACTGCTTCCCCTCCAGAAACTATGGCTTCACCAGTCCTACCATGACCAGATATGAGAGGGGATACTCCAAAGCCCAAAAACATCAAATAAAGTGTAAGACACTACTAGATTTTCTGCTTCATTACAAAACTAAACTTAGTGTTTTGTCTGTTGCGTACAAATCTCTGAAATACTTTGCCTGTGCTCTTGTCTGCCCGGTCTGCACCTCTGTAACATTTATTTACTCGAAACTAATAACAAGGTTCATTGGTTCAAGGTACATTCTCCAGAATGTGGTTCGTCGACAGAGATAGACAAAAGTCTCACCTGTGCACGTGTTCCATAATAGAGTTCCAGTGAGGGCATCGACAATAAGGGCCATGTCCTCATTAAATTAGTTAATTTCCCAATAATTAATTGACCGATCCTTCATGATGGCCCAAACGGAGTTGTCTGATGACAGAGGACTTGTGACCACATGACAAACCGGGTAATCAGGAAGGATCAACCAATCGAGGCGTCGTCAACTTGGGTCCTTAAACCGTCTCTATGGCCGCCCGTTAATGCTCTAAGGAAAACTGAAGAAGCAGAAATGATGCGAGAATCTTCTTAATGAAAGGCACCCTGTATCCTGGGCAGATCTCTGAATCAGTTGCAGGGTAGTTAATAGTGTCATGGTAGTTCTCTGTTGTCGCTGAAACACCGATTAGCTCACTGCATGTGTGCTGCTGCTTTTGTGCGTTTATTGCTGTTGTCACTGAAACACTCCCCTTCTCATTAGCACAGATGTGCTTTGCGTGTGGAGGACTTTCACAGTTGGATGCACTCTAGGTATAAAGGAAATCAAACGGAAGTTTTACTGACTCAAATGTACTGGAGGCAGATCTGCCCTGAAGAATGTAATTAATGTAATTGCTTGACTCGATGGAGAGGCAGGAGCTTCGTTTGAACTGTGAAGTCACTCACTGAGGTTTAGATTTTAAACGGTTAAGGTAACTCTGGTCAAATGTCCTCTCGGTGCATTCAGACAGTTTCAAATGCAAGCTTCACCTGCGCAACTTGGCCTACAAATCACATTCATTTCTGCCTTCAGCGCTGATCGGTGCCCAGTATATGTTTGATTAGGTAAAGCCTGCGTGCGCCTCGGAGATGTGTCCGGCTAGGGGGTCACCAATTACTGACATCATTCTCTGAGCAATTTCCAATAGCATATTGCCCAAGAGCCGATTAACAGATCACTGTGTCAACTCGAGGATTCAAACCAGGGACCTCACTAGCCCATCTCTCTGACGTCCAGACTACCTCTCACATACCGCACGCGTTCGTTTGTCTCGACACATGAGGTTTTATACATCGGCTTGTAAAGGCCGTCTACAACCTGTCAACTTATTCACAGCTGACCCAGTCATTTCCCACATAAGCTATGCAGCGATTAAACACACCGAACCTCACACTGTTTCATAATCAGTTGAATTAAGTGAATAATACATCAGAGAGATGAGCAGCATGGAAAATGAGTGTAATCTCCTCCTCTCCACACACACACGCACACACACACACACACACACACACTAAAACACAGAGCATGTGCTGTCAACCGTTATGTCACTTTGCATGCAACAAAGCGCTCACCCGTTCACATCTGTGCCTCCCCAGATCCGTGGTGGAGTGTGTAGGGTCCAAACATCAGGGCAGGCTTCACGCTTTGTTTGCATTACTCCGTAATGAGGTATGACGACGGATTGACCAACTGAGGGAGGGGAAGAAACACAGGCTGCACGTCCCAAACGGCACCCAGTCTCCTAAGGAGTCTACTAATGACCAGGGCTCTGTGGGTTGTGCCCTCTCAAGGGATCGAGGTGAGGTTTAGGATGGGGACTTTTGGGAGCATGGAACACACAAAGTACTTTATTGATTCGGTAGAAGATGGTTATTTCATTCATGCCCAACATACAAGAACAATTTCTCTTACCTAGAATTGTTCTTCTATTTTGGCATCAAGCCAGAAGTAGGTGTGGTTTAGGGGAAATTCACTAAGGGTGTAATGGCTGTTCTTAGGCACGACACAATGCGGAGTGTATTCTTTATTCATGCAGTTACGTCCGGTCTTTGTGTGAGCTGACTAGTGTTAAAGTATATACCTAGCAGTAGTTCAGAACCAGACCTTTGATCTTGAGCAGAAAGTCAAAAAAGGAAAAATATTGAACCAAAATGCTGTTTTTTTCTAATCATGGAGTGGGTAGGAAGTGCAAAAAGTGCTATTTGCTGTTTTTTATTTACATCAGCACACTAAACCCTTTCTCAGTTTCCCATAACTTCCCAAAATAAAATCTGACAATTCTTTGAATTGTTATGTTTTAAGGCCTCTCATATTATTTTTAATAGGAATAATCAAAAACAAATGCTGACCATAATTTTATAGTATGAAATTATTGCACAGTAACATTTAATGATTTCTTCAGTCGTTCTGTATTTGGAGCCCTGGTCAAGAGAAAGCCCAGAGTAAAAGAGACAGCACAGGTGAAATGCAGAGCTGTTGTGTACACAAATTCACACCAGTAAAAGGCTCCATTGAAATCTGAGCTCACGACACTCCAGATATACACTATATTATGACCTAGCCAGAGCACAACCTCCACCATTTCATCAGTCACAATAATGAACGTTTTGACCGACATCAACCAAATTCTGCCCCTACATGTGTTGAAACATTAAACCCTTTACAAACCCTCTTCTTCCCTCTACAAACCAAGTGGCCAGATTGGGAGCCAAAATAACAGTGTTCCTTTGGCTTTAGTTCAGAGTCAAGATACACATATTATTGTTGTTCTAATTTGTTTTCTCAGAGAACTTGGTGTTTCTTAAATCTGTATTTTATTCACTGTATAATTCATTTGACTGGAAGATTACCTTAGACCAACTGTGTTAAAAAAAGACCTGTTGCCCAAACCTTACCTCACCAGTGTTCAAAGTGGTCCTGAGCTGAACAGATTAAGCTTTATTCTGATTGGCCAAATGAGTTACTTGTCCAGGCAACAATGTTGGAGGCCCATAAACAGTTTAGTCTGGTTCTTTCTTTGTCCGAGCCTGAATTCAGATATGGTAATTTGGATTTAAGGTAAAGTAAGTATGTGTGGAACCATGTATGCCAGAATTGGCTCAGTTGAATCACACCTAACTGTAGCTTGGATGAATATCAGCTCTTTTCAAGAGAATCAAGGTTATTCTTTGATTGAATGTAAGTTTTTGTTATTGTCTTGCAAGAGCAACTGAAGTGCTTCCTGTCTTCTGTCTTCATCCTGCTAGATCAAGTCACTGCCTCCAACACTATGAAGCCTACTTTCTGTTCTCCACCCTCTCTGGGCTATGTGACTTCTAGATTTCATCCTACCCGGCAAATCTTTTTTACCAGGTGACGTGGAGATAATCTGTGTCTGCATCACCTACTGTCACTCCTGGTGTCCCCAGGCTTGGGTTTGGACCCTCTAGAAAGATCCACAGATAAAAGTCAAATCCAAGGGCATAGTTTGGTTTGGGGCAAATGAAGGTTCTTTATTGGGCCTGGCTTCTTCATTGAATGTAACAGTTGATAGGTTGACTAATAATCAAGCCCTGTATCCTTGTTCTATAACAAACACCATTAGAGGCAAATTCTGAT
Source organism: Esox masquinongy (assembly GCA_016801175.1). Classification (NCBI taxonomy): domain Eukaryota; kingdom Metazoa; phylum Chordata; class Actinopteri; order Esociformes; family Esocidae; genus Esox; species Esox masquinongy. The sequence goes on along the minus strand of JACXGI010005397.1, from coordinate 38,163 downwards.
CCAGTACATTTAGAGGTTTGGATCTCCTAGTGTAGATTGACCCGTGTGGAGGCACTTGTATTGGAGAACAGGAGGTAATTTTCATTAACAACAGCACAACGATGGAAGCACATGCATTTAAAATCTCTACTGTCAACCTCTTGAATGTTTTCAGTTTCTAAGATCCCGTTGGCAGTCCTCCATAATTGAATTGTGAGTCAGAGTTGATCTTATGTCAGATATGGAGGATTTCAGTGTTTCCTTTTGTTCATTGATTTTAGTCTGAGTACTTGAGAGTTCCGTCCAGTTAACCAGGTCCAAGGGAGCCGGAAGGTGTAAAACCCATAGTTTTGTGGTCACACCCTGGACTCCTTTCTGCACACTCCCCTTGAGTCTTTCTTTCATTCTTTTAGAGTGCACCAACACTTAAAATGTGAAATGTGTCACTGCTTCTTCTGGAACAGAAGCTTGAGTTTACAGGGGAATTGATAAATTTGAGCACAGTCTCCCATATTGCTGGGAAAAAGGATAGCATCAAAGTCTCCTTCTGTAAAAGTGAAATCTGATCCTGATCAGCTTTAGTTAAGCTTGAGATTTCAGCCAAAACAATAGCTCCCAAAACACAGCTGTGGCAAAATTCTCATAAAATGTATCTCGAAGGCCAGGATAAGAGATGCTAATGAGAAACAATATCCAGAGAGACACGTTGTGACAAGTTATGCTTCATGTTGTAACGCTGCATGTAGGTCAGAAGTGCAATGAGAATGGAGGACAATTAATAAAAGAACTAAGACGTAACAAAACTTAGACAAGACGAGAAAAGAATAATGTTACAAAAAGAAACTGAATCCAAAACAAAGACCGACAAGATATACGCTAGGGAAGGAGGAAGTCAACTGGGGACAGAGATGAGGAAAACAGGTGGAGGCAACAACCGCTAACAGGTAACCCTGCTCCAGATAAGGGAGAGAGGGTGTCGGATTAAAGACTTGACACATTCTTTTCAGAAAGTGTGACAAGTTGATTTTTCAGCATACAGCGACCTCCACAGTTAATGGGCCCCTTGCTGAAGATGAGCAAAAGAGTCTATGAAAAGATAAATATTAATAAAAACAAACCATTAATTGAAGTAGAAGATAGGGTAAGGTAATCTTTATTATCCCAGAGGGGCGATTTGTTGCACAGCCAGTAGTAAATTCAACCATCATCACAGTCTACACCCCAAACAACAAACAACAATTCACCAACAAAAAAAACATATAATTCCTTTATGTTATTCAGAAGGCCAGTAGCAGCAGGGACACATTCATTCTTAAATCTGTTGGTCCTGCATCTTGGTAGGTTGTATCTGCGACCAGCTTGAAGCAACCTGAACTCTCTGAACAGGGGGTGACTAGGGTCAGCAAGGACTGACTGGGCCGTCTTGTTGAACAATGACAATCCTTCAACAAAAAAAATATGTTTTTCTCGAAAACATAAAACCGGTAATAACAATTTTAATAACTGATACCTACGGAATTGGAATGAACCATCTAATAGAAGTGTCTTCCTATACGAATACAGTGTACCTTTTTTTTAGTCTCAATTATTTGAAATTCTTAGGTGACCATCCACTTATTTGGTGACAAACATGTCAAACCTCCTTAAGTCATCCATCAACATGGGGAAGGTCAGAGAACCATAAAATGAAATTAAAGCTGCAAGCAGCATTTAGCGGGTTTCAGCACTGAAGGTACTACTAGCCAGATTGCAATTTTTTTCAACTTATATCCATAGTTGCAAACAATGACATCTATGTTTTTTCCTTTCCTATAGTGCCCCCATGTGGCCATCTTGAAATATCATTCACACAAAGTAAAATCACAACCCTGATCATGTGTACCAAATGTAATCTCACTGAGTGACAAAGATCAATAGATAGTGTTATGGGTATTATGCCACCACTGTTTGGCCAAACTGAATGTACTTCCATGTTACATTGCAATAGTTTTCAGGACATTTACCTCAAATGGTATTATAATGCAATGTTCTGCATCAGATGAATATGGATACTTCAAAAGTCTGACACTGTCAGAACAGCACAACACCTTAAGCACCAAACAATGTAACTAGGAAGTTAATAAATGTACCCTAATCACATGGTAAATGTAACTGAATGGAAGTTTGTCAGTCTTCCCCAGCGCAGAGCAAATTAATGATTTCAACTTTTGCTTGTTGTAGGAAAATGATAGGGTCAGAACAGATAATCATTATCATTTTCAAAGGTATGTTTACTTAAGTATGCGTATTACCATCAATGATTGAGCAAACTATTTCTTAGAATTGTTTAATTTTGATGATCAAAAGACTATTACAGGTGGCATCAAAAAAAACAATAACTTTCCAGATTTTAATTTATTTGGAAAATACCCTCCCTATTCTTATTATAAAAATTATGTGGACTTTGGTAGGGCATGGGCATAAAGCCCATGTGTTTTTGTTCAATTACAACTCAGATTTCATTTTAATTTAACTGCCATGTCTACAATTAAAAGGTGCAATTGATAATTTTAGCCCTCAGTAAGAAGTGGAATTGTAGAAACAAATGAAAACAGAAATTATTTAATTACTGAGAATGGATTATCTACTGAGGTGTGAACACATAACACCCTCTTTACCAAAAGCAAATTTTTAATAGCTAAAGCATTAGTTATAATGATTGATTTAAAGTAACTAATGCTTGCTTAGACTGAGGCTTTTCTAGAAATTATGAGCATAGATTAGCTACCAAGACTTGAAAGCATGACACCTAAATGGTCATTTCTGAATCTCTAAATGGTCAAATTATTATTAGCTAAACCGTATGTTATAATGTTCATGTCACCAAAATGATTTTACCTGGACTAATATTAGCTTAAACTGAGGTTAGTTAAATATATTTCCGTTAGCTACAGTTACTGGCTAGCTAATGCAGATAGCATTTATCGTTAACGTTAGCCACTTTTTTGACTCTGCTAGGTAGTTTTTTTTAAATGAAATAATCATGGCAACATTGCATTCCTAAATATTTGCCTGTAGTAGCAAGTCATTGTACAAATGAAAACAGTGGATTAATTAGCTACTGAGCATAGATTAGCTACTGAGGCTGGAATTCATAACACCATATCTAAAAGGCAAATTAAAAATAGCTAAACTGTCAGTTATAATGTTCATGTCATCAGTATAATTTTAGATGGAGTAACTAGCCAGACTCCTAAAAAAAGCCACTAGCTGCTAACTAATGAGGCAATATGAATTCCATGTACAGTATAGTGTGTGGCATTGGGGGTTAAAGAGGGATAACAATATATTGTTTTGCTGGATGTTGCACAGTGCCCCATGATTACAAATTATATTTGTAATTTTACAAACTCTCCTGAGTATTTTGTACAATACATTCACAGCAGTACTGAAGAGTTTTTCGGTAAAAAGTATCCCGTGTACATTACAGTGGGGGGATGGAAAATAAGGCCTTTACACACTGCATTGTTACAGGCTAAGACTGGCCCCGGGTTAGCTTAGCCTGTGTTCACACAAGAGTTTGTCAACCCTGGACTAAGGATTCACACTTGTGTTCCTAAGCCCTGGGCTAATGGACAAATACAACACAATGCCATTTTACATTCTATGATAAGCTACAAATGTTAGGTTCTCTCTGGCATGCGAATAATGCTACTGCCTACATCACTGACACATGATCAATGTTACGCTACCACGATTCAATTAACGACTTCATGACATCGACTGATCAAGATGCCCACCCTGTCGGTATATTCTTGAACAACTTTGTTAAATCTATGCAAAGAAAGAGAAAAACGTTAGTCAACCTTTCATTCTTTCGACATATTTGCTGGATTTACATCCAAAGCAAGCTGCACTAACTACTACGCTAAGATTTAGCAGCTATAATGAAACGACAAAACTTTGCAGATTGAAAGGACCAAAACAGACGGAGCTGTTGATAACGGTGCGTGTCACCAGCGTATGTAAATTAAGTGAAAGGGCAGCTTTTGTGATTGGACAATAAACGTTCTAAGGTTTTGTTCTTGACCCCATTTCACACTGGTTATTTTGTCACAGTTTTTCTGGATCTAGCCCTGAAAAGTCGGTGCTAACCCTGTTCTAGAGCATAGCCATCTAGCCCTTTCCCACTTCAAAATATGCAAGTGTGAACACTTGCTAAGCCCTGAGCTTAGGAGGCCCTTAGCCCAGGGCTTAGGATGCTCTTAGCCCTAAGCAAAGGTGCAGTGTGAACACATCTAGTGTGGTTGGATGTATTACACAATCAATCTCCAAAGCAAATGAGCACAAGCAAATTAAAAACACTAACAACAAAATAGGATTTTTTTATATTAGATCATGTTCTCTACATTAGCTTACATAAGCTCTAACCATTTCTCAGTGTGCCCCACCTTATAATATTCTTTAACCTATGTAAAGTATTATTGAAATTTTAATTTTTTTTCATTTATTATTTCCCACACTGTTTTCCCTTTGAAAATGTAGCCTACACAACACAAATTATAGACACACCACAGACCTTTATTTAGAAGGCAACATGAACATCGGAAGTCTTATTGTTGCTGATTAATCTCTAATGTAGAGTCTTACAGTTGCTACCGAAGTTAAATAAATAATAGGCCTGCAAGTATAAAGCGCTATAGTTGTTTTGAACGGTTTTATTAGTGCAATTCGTTTAATGCCAACTCCATTACATGAACCGTACAAGATCATTTGCATGGATATGGTGGAGGTGGTAACAGCTGGCCACAATCAATGACGTGCAGTTACTTAATCACAGAATTCACAAACACCTCTTCAATTTCGCAGTTCGAAATCGAACCTAAACATTTTCTAACTAGAATCGAAATCGGTACACCCCTATATTCGCATGTCAGTGTATTTTCTTAGCCCATATAGCGTAATTTATATGACAAAGAAATCCTCCCCTCCTGAAAGTCATTAGCCCCTGGACAACTTTTGTACATGGCAGCTGCATTTATCTACTACCTTGCTGGTTAAAACAAACTATTAGCTGGTTACAGTCCTTACCTGCTTACCTGTCAAGTAAATACAGGTCAGTAACCAAAACAAACGTGTTGGTCGGGGATTTGATTTCCAGAGTGGGGCACTTTATCCTACTTACCAATAACGATTAGTAACTACAGCACGATGGACGCAAAGCTAATAATTCTAGAATATATGGCTGCCTAATTCTATGGGCTATTAGGCTATTGTCATTCGACGTAACCATCCCATATTCACAGTGACAGTGGAAGAAAGGGATTTAACAAGAGGCTTACAACACTAGTAATTCAACCATCAAGGATGTACAGTACCATGCAGTATGACAGGACGCAGCAACACAAATAGACATCGCAAAGCCCAATTCAATGATATTACAGGTACCAAAGAAATAAGACCGTACTCACAACAACAATGTTCCTTCGACGCTCTAAGCCAGGTGTACTTTTCGTAGTTGATCGATTGAAAATGCCACACAAATCCTTTCCCTGACTGGGACAGGGCTGCGAGGTTCCTTGCAATTTCCATGTTTTCTCGAAAAAGGTATTGCCAGTAAATCTGCCACCAAATGCATTTCTTCTCCTCCATTTTGTGTTAAAAAGACAACAGGGCTCAGTACAAATCTAAACAAAAAATCTAAAGGGAAGCACTACATCTAAAAAATCTCAACCTCACGAAAGAAAGTTAAAATAAATCTTAGATGTTCCTACCAGGGGCGAAAATCTGATATCAACTTTGGAGGGGACAATTACATTAGATTTTTTCAAGAGCCATTCTTGAGGGGGACACCAAAAGTAGTGCTATGATACTGTTTTAGTTTGCACCCTCGGTTTTCTCGCTACTGTAGCTCTGCAAATTAAACTATTGTGTGTGAACCCCACCAACATAAAACAAACTTACTGGATGTTAGCTACGTGCATTAAGTGCCTTTCAGACGGTTGACACAAACACTGTCACCTTGCCAGCTAAGGAACATTACATACATTGCATTGCAAGCTTCTTTATTGACTCATGCTTCTCTCATTGCACATTTAGTATTGCCATTTGTACTGCATTTGCCTTCATTGCACGTCTATACATTCCACTTGTAATATACATTATACTTAATACTTGTAAATACATGCACATTTTCTGCCCTCTTCTATTTGCACTTCTA
>JACXGI010005397.1:7438-31885 GCA_016801175.1 Esox masquinongy | reverse complement strand
TGACTCGAAATCAGTTGCAAACAGCTGCAAAGACTGTTTGATGTTACTGTAGCTAGCTAGAAAATGTCAGCTAACCGCTAGCTAACGAAGTGTGACATGTAATTCAACGCAGAGAAAATGAACGCTGGTGACAGTTATAAATGTCTTATTTTATTGAGCGGTAGAAATAAAGAAATGTCTAAGATATCCTTTGTTAGACCTACCTACTGAAACTCCGCCACCAACGACAGACTCCGTCAGATCCCACACACGCACTGTACCTGCACGACGTGCCACTGCTGAGGGTTGGGGGGGCAGTGGATCAAACCATTGTGAGACAAACGGCGGGGGGTTTGCAATCTTTTGTAACGTAAAAACGTGCAATTAAATCTCTATAATGAGTACAATTGCTTTCACTGCATAGTATTAATATTATTGCAATTACATAGTTATGTTCACAGTGATACATTGAGGGGGACAAATCATATTTTTCCCCAGGATGGGGGGGTCGTGTCCCCCTCGAGATTTCCGCCTATGGTTCCTACATTACGTCCTAACTAGTTTTACCTCCGTTAGGTAGCTGGCTCTCCGATCACACCACCTGAAAAATGCGCACGTAGGCAACTAGGCAAGCTAGAAGTCTGCTACGTGCCAAAAAACAGGCTCGTTATAGGGAACTCGAAGTCGGATTGGTTGAAGAATATGACAATCAACAACCTCCTCCTTTTTTGCTTCAACAGAAGATGGGATTCACACGACATTCTATAGGCCTCAGGATAGATTTTCACCGGGAGACAGCACGTTGAAAATCTGATTGGATAAAAGCTCTGATTTATCTGAGCTGCACTGGAAACAGCACAACCGAGGGAGAGAAAAGCAATGAAACTACGTCAGTAGACTGATGAGAACGAACTTTGTAAAATACATCTAGCGTTAATGAAAATATATATTATATTATATAAATATAATTTTCTGATTCTGACATCACTAGGACAGCAAAAAAGCCCTCTGATCAGCAGCAGTTTAGAAAAATATCTTCTTGTATACCAAATAATAACTTATTTATCAAGTCGCCAATGTTTTGGCGGCACATGTCAGACTAGAGCGTTTTACCTACCTTACTTGCCTTCCGGTAAAGAAAAAAGACTGATGAACTTAACATTACATGATGTCTGGTCTGCTGCACATGTGGTATTTCACGATTTGCAACTTGTCTGCAAAAGATTGTTTATCAAACAAAGTCAGATACAGGTGACAAGATGAGTGACTCAGAGACAGGAAGGTAATCAAGATTTTAACTTCCGGTCAGATTGGTGAATCCTCTTGTTCAACCATCTTTGATCGCAGAGACATTTGGTCCCAGCATTCAGTGGAATGAAAACATAAATGGCTGCGCACGTAAACAGTAATTAGCCAAACAAGCACAACTTAACCTTCATAAAGGTGTTTTTCACTGATCGTATTTGTCCATTACTAAATATGCAAGAATTGAAATTCATTATTTTTCACCATCTTTAGTGAAATAGTGAATAATCACGTAAATAAAGGCATTATTAACACACAAACCATTGTCTGTTGGTTAGCATATGTTTTATTGATAAGACAAGTGGAGTGATCCTCAGGAAAATAACACATCTTAGAAGGTTGCTCAATAAATATTCAGTATACTCTTTAACAGTACTACTGCCCTAAATAGTTTCAAAATATAATTTTAACCAGTTGAAATCAGAATACTGCTCCATATCGAAGAAGCAACATGGTGTTTATGGGCTGCTGTGGTGGCAATTTATGTTGTCATAATATACAATTCTGGAATTGTCAGTGCATACTGAAATAATATGCATTAAGAAATCACGCCGAGGGGCCTTCAGCGATATTTCAAAATGTACTTGTGAAAAGGTTAAAATATGTCATTTGATTCTATAGAAATAGCGTTTGAAGTTTTTTTAACAAATTCAGAATTGCTGAAAAACCATTACGCCCGATTTAATGGATCCCAATTGCAAATATGTTCCTTTAGAGGAGATGGACTTATACACCTCTTTTCAAGATGTTATTTTAAACATGGTGAGCGTGGTGAGCTTGCAAATGTGGGGAACCTCAATAGCGCAACCATGTGGTTGATAAAAAAAATCTTTGCAGTCATTATTGTCGTATCATCTTTGTTAACATACGCACCAAGTAGAATCATAATACCATTATCCTTATAGGAAATGTGTCTATATTTGTGCAAAACTACGCCCCTGCACATGTTCATCTGTCAATGGCGGCCATGTTTTTTAACATACTGGCCTGATTGATATAACTTTTGAAGATCATCGTCCATAGATGCCAAATATCAAAGTGCGTGAAGATCGGACATTTGTTGCCAGAGAAGTTAAGTTTTTAGTGTTTTTCACAAATTCAAAATGGCCGCCAAACCATTAAAGCGAAGTTAATGAGTCCCAATGGCAATATGTTCCTTGTGAGGAGGTGGACTTATCTACCACTTTTCATGGCTGTATCTCAACCAGAGTGAGTATGATGACATTGCTAATGTGAAAAACCTCAAAAGTGCCACCAAGTGGTTGATAAAAAATCCTTGCCGTCATTTTTTTCTGTATGGTCCTTGTCAACATAAGTACCAAGTAGAATTATTATACCATTATCCTTGTAGACGATGTGTATATATGTGCAAAACCACGCCCCCTGACATGTTCATTGGTCAATAGCATCCATGTTTTTTGACATAATGGTCTGGCTGATATAACTTTTGAAAACCATGGTTCCTAGATGCCAAATATGAAAGTATGTGAAGATCGGACATTTGGTGCCAGAGGAGTTCATTTTTTTGTGTTTTTCAAAAAATCCAAAATGGCAGAAAATCCATCATGGCGGACTTTATGGGTCCCAATGGCAAAAATGTTCATCATGAGGAGATACACCAATGTACCAATTTTCAAGACTCTAGGTCACAAGGGGTGGGCGCGGTAAGCTTGCAAATAGTTCAACTTTGGAGGCTTGTGACAGTGCCACCATGAGGCTGACATGCATGCCACTGCACCAGAAGTTGTGGCCCTTGGCCCTTTACTACCATAACAATTTGGGCCCCTTTAAGCCATTTAATCTCACGGGAATTTGCAAAAAACACCCTTTTTTGCCATAATAATAATAATAATAATTAAAGCTGCAAGCAGCATTTAGCGGGATTCAGCATTAAGCTATTTGTAGCCAGATTGCAGTTTTTCCAATAGGACACAAATCCAACTCATGTCCATAGCTGTAAACAATATTACATGTATGGTTTTTCCTTTTCACTAGTATTTCCATGTGGCCAAATGGAAACATCTTTCATATAAACTAAACTCACAACCCTGATCATGTGTTCCAAATATAATCACACTTAACATTGGTCATTTGATGCACTAGAAGTAGCGTTTGAAGCATTTTTCACAAATTCAGAATTGCCGAAAAAACATTAAGCCTGACTTAATGGGTCCCAATTGCAAATATGTTCCTTATGAGGAAATGGACTTATCTACCTCTTTTCAAGGCTGTATCTCAAATGGGGTGAGCATGGTGACCTTGCTAATGTGAAAAACCTCAATATCGCCACCGTGTGGTTGATAAAAAAAATCCCTGCAGTCATTTTTTCCATATGGTCCTTGTCAATATACATACCAAATATAATTATTATATCATTATCCTTATAGGAGATGTGTCTATATATGTGCAAAACCACGCCCCTGCACATGTTCATCTGTCAATGGCGGCCATGTTTTTCAACATAATGGCCTGATTGATATAACTTTTGAAGATCATTGTCCATAGATGCCAAATAACAAAGTGCGTGAAGATCGGACATTTGGTGCCAGAGGAGTTAATTTTTTAGTGTTTTCCACAAATTCAATATGGCCGTCAAACCATTAAAGCAAAGTTAATGAGTCCCAATTGCAAATATGTTCCTTGTGAAGAGATGGACTTATCTACCTCCTTTCATGGCTGTATCTTAAACGGGGTGAGCATGGTGACCTTGCTAATGTGAAAAACCTCAATAGCACCACCGTGTGGTTGATAAAAAAATCCTTGCAGTAATTTTTTCCGTATGGTCCTTGTCAACATACGTACCAAGTACCATTATTATACCATTATCCCTGTAGGAGATGTCTATATATGTGCAAAACCACGCCCCCTCACATGTTCATTGGTCAATAGCATCCATGTTTTTGACCAAATGGTCTGGCTGATATAACTTTTGAAGACCATGGTCCCTACATGCCAAATATTAAAGTATGTGAAGATCGGACATTTGGTGCCAGAGGAGTTCATTTTTTTGTGTTTTTCAAAAAATCCAAAATTGCGGAAAATCCATCATGGCGGACTTTATGGGTCCCAATAGCAAAAATGTTCATCATGAGGAGATACACCTATGTACCAATTTTCAAGACTCTAGGTCACAAAGGGTGGGCGCGATGAGCTTGCAAAAAGTGCAACTTTGGAGGTTTGTGACAGCGCCACCATGAGGCCGACATGCATGCCACTGCACCAGAAGTTGTGGCCCTTGGCCCTTTACTACCATAAAAATTTGGGCACCTTTAAGCCATTCAATCTCACGGAAATTTGCAAAAAACACCCTTTTTTGCCGAAATAATAATAATAATAATAATAATAATGAACCGGAACAAACACAATAGGGTTTCACCAGTGAACTGCTGAAACCCTAATAATAATGAACCACAACAAACACAATAGGGTTTCACCAGTGAACTGCTGAAACCCTAATAATAATGAACCACAACAAACACAATAGGGTTTCACCAGTGAACTGCTGAAACCCTAATGAGACAAAAGGTTGGTCACCTTCATGAAATAGGCCCAAAAAAATTATAATAGCTCTATGCCTCAACAAATACCCACAATTAGGGCAATAACATAAAAAGGTCAACGGAATCTAAGATAAACCTGCAGGACGAGGGAATACGTATTTTTTGCCGCCATTCAAAGTGAGAAGGATCGTTCAAGAAGTAGAACATTTTCCAAGAATCATAGCTGGAAAACTGCAGGACTGTGAATCTTGGGGTCACCAAGTCTCCAGAACTATAATTAGATGCCTCCTCCATGCCAACAAACTATTTAGATATCTGGCAGAAGAAAACCTCTGATTCTTAGTTTTTCTTCTTAAACAGTAAAATATAATCACATTCACCACACTTATGACATTTGTTTTTACATTATCCACGAATTACATATAATTTTATTCCCAGATGTTTACTTTTTCATTGTATTCTAAAAAAAATTCTGAAAGGGAAATACGTCCAGACTCTTAGTGGAGATGAAACTGACATCTGCGGGCATAGTGTTTGGCAGTTGAGTCCTGCGTTACAGCAATAACACATTTAAAAAAAATAGAATAAACAAACATGAGGCACACACACATTAAGAAAAGCAATCACAGTTTACATTAAAAACACACAGTGTATCAGACATTTGAACTGACTTGTAGGCACCAAGACTTCCAACTAACGTCACTCCGGTAGACATTCCATAACTGTGTGGGACATAGCAGTTAAAAGCAATTTCACCTACAGTAACTCTGAATAAGCTTGTGGTATCTTTAGTATTAACTAGTCTTTTGAGAAAGTCTGATAACTGCTGTTTTCTAAATTAATATTTGAGGTTAGATGGTTTGGAGGTTTCTATAGAACCGGCCGAATACACAAACATCAATCAATGTCTGTCCCTTCAGGAGTCCCACCTGACCAGTGTTTAAGACATCATGATGTGTGTTAAAGTTCGCAACAGTAATAGAAAGCATTTTACACATAGAGGTAACCTGCACAATTTCACATTTTTTGTTGCACTAACCTAAGATCTACAGTTTTCTCAGACTTGTAAATCAGACTGGAGGTGTGCCAATAAGGGAGCAGCAGAATACTGGACTGTCGTCATAATAAAAAGGAAAAGGCCAGTTTCTCTGAGCTGTTGAAACTAGGTCTCCATATCACAGTTGTCATTAATAAGCAGAGTGAAAAATAAAGTACCTAAAATTGAAGACTGTGAAACTCCTTTGTGGACAATAAGAAATGTAGATTCAACCCCATCCATTACAATAGCCTGAGGTCTATCACTGAGTTGATTCTGAAAAGACGAGGTGTCCATGGCCACGCCCAATGAGGTCCATCTCTTCAGCAAGATGGAACAATAAACAGGTGTCCAGGGCCACGCCCAATGAGGTCCATCTCTTCAGCAAGATGGAACAATAAACAGGTGTCCAGGGCCACGCCCAGTGAGGTCCGTCTCTTCAGCAAGATGGAATGATAAATTGAATCTAATGTCTTTGACAGATTATAAAGCAATGCAAATTTCTAATCGAAGGCTTTGGCAATATATTTTACAACTAACGTAGGTGCTGTAATAATACTATGCCCAGATTTAAAATCTGTAGGTACTGAACACTGGCAATAACGAGATCAAAATACACTATGCAAGTCATTAAAAAAAGTTGTACCCACAGACATGTCAATGAAAGAAAGTGAGTAAGAATGCTTGTGTCGTTTTAATGCACACTTAAATGTCGCAGAGGAGAACACATAAAACCTATGGAAAAATTACCCAGAATGTGGAGCTGTGTATCCAAAAATAACAGCAGGGATCACAGTTTTCCATTAACTTAATCCAGGGTATTACTTTTACTGTGTCGATTCTTGAATACCTTAATGGCCACGTTAAAGTTAACAAAAGCATATATAAAATACAAGAAAGCACACAAACATGAAGGGCTTTAAAGCTAGACCTTCTAGATGTGGAAGAAGACTGGCGTTGTGGAATAGTAACATTTTAGTCTTGGTCTTAGTGCATAAACTGCTTGTCTTTGTACACATTCAGTTAGCTAATACTGCCCAGCAAAACAACATGCAAGGAAACAGACGGTAAAAATGTCTTTCCTCTGACATCAAATTCGCCCCCAGTACCAAACTGCCCCCAAGCGACACTGGTTATTCAACATCTGGTGTTTGCTTGTTGTGCATTGTGAGCCATAACAACTGGTTATTCAACGTCTGGTGTTTGCTTGTTGTGCATTGTGGGCCATAACAACTGGTTATTCAACATCTGGTGTTTGCTTGTTGTGCATTGTGGGCCATAACAACTGGTTATTCAACGTCTGGTGTTTGCTTGTTGTGCATTGTGGGCCATAACAACCGGTTATTCAACGTTTGGTGTTTGCTTGTTGTGCATTGTGGGCCATAACAACCGGTTATTCAACGTTTGGTGTTTGCTTGTTGTGCATTGTGAGCCATAACAACTGGTTATTCAACGTCTGGTGTTTGCTTGTTGTGCATTGTGGGCCATAACAACTGGTCACAGGGATGTGGGTCGGAAACATGGAAACACACGGGGTCACAATTCCTTGGTGTTGATTCAGTTGCCTGTCCTGAGGCTGGACAACAGATCCCAGCGAGAGAGGCCAGGGGGCCGAGCAGTGGAAACCGCCCCTGGCTCTAGGCCCTTGTCCATGACCGACCCCCGCGGACCGGTCAGCCGCAACCCTCACAGCTGAAGCCTCTGTCCATTCCCGGTAGTGCTGCCTGCGAGTTGATCTTGGCAGACCCTTGATCCCGATCCTATTGGCCGGTATTGTCCGAATGTTCCCAGATTATTTACCAGCTCCGTAGTTTCCGTGATGATCCTGTTTCAACCCTGGGATGTCTGCAAGAGAGGGTTGTCACAATCATGAAATAACACATCCAAACGAGCTGGTTATTTTTTGTGTTAGCTTTTGTTAGAACGCCCCAGTCTTGGATAACTAATTCGTAGCCTATATTACCCCTGTCTGACTAGACAGCGAGGCACATTCCACATTCACTCCAAGCCCACAAGTCATTTACGTAACGCAGAATAGATTTAGACCACCCCTGAATTTCGACTTTTATCACTTGAAGGTGAAAGATTTTTCACACAGGAAGGACAATATGAATCATGAACCACTTCCAATAACCTGTTTAAGTGCGTGTCAACGAAGAATTCTGTATAGTTCCAGTTTGAAAAACTATACTTCCTTTTTGTTAGTTCAAGGTTGTAACTTGTTAAGAGACCCCGCAGGGGAGAGAAGGGCAACACATCAAGTTAAATAACATCGGTATTCTAGTTCTGATTCAACTTGATCAGGTCCATAGTAAGAGACATTTAAATCATGACCTCTGTAGAAAACTGGGGCAGTAGCCATAACAGAAATGTAATTAGCACCGACCGCCAGCAGACATCATTCATATAGAAAATGTGTGAAACAAGAAAAGTTACATGTTTTCACTGTTACACTATTTATTTGTACACATTCCATGTTTGTATAATGTGTCACATTATAGTTCGACATCAGAGAAAGAATGAAATGAATATATTATTACAAAGTCTAACTCAGACTCTTTCAACAACAAGTGTGTCTGGAGAGATTTCACGCAATCTTGCTTTTTACCACCAGTGAAATAAAAACTCTGGGGCGTGCACCTGAAATTAAGCACTCAGTCACGGCATTTGAACATTTTCCACATCAGCTCCTCCATTCTCCTAATTCTCCACAAGCACCCCCATCAGACACAAGCTGGTCTTTCCACCCACTCAACTTGAAAATATAGGAAGGAGCCAGCCTATGTCTGGGTTTCAAACTATTAAAGTTGAAAGTAGACTGTGCATTTAAATTCTAAAACATTGTTTGTTCCAATGATCCTCATTGCACTGCAGCTGGTGCCCCTGTTGGACAGTGGGAGTGAAATTGGCAGATTGAGATTTCAACAACTGATCAGATTTGAACTTACAAAACACCTTGACCCATAGCACCCAAATGGAAACTTTGTCAAGGAATCCCAGCTGATAAAGAAGGGTTAGTAAAAAACTAGAAAGGAGTTTGTCCAAGTGTTGCAAAATAAGTTTACACATAAATGTTACATAATAATTTTAGCCAAACCACATTCAAAGTGCTCACATCCTACCTCTCTCTTCTACTCATTGGTTTTCTGAGGCATTCTAATCCACCGAGGTCATTAAACGATGAAGGAAGATTATTCAGACTCTGTTGTAGGTTCTGTTGTAGAGGATGCTATTTCAGTGTCCCTATATCCAGTACCCAACACCAGTCTTTAAGATAACTTGGTTATTGGAAAAAACGCTGCTATGTAAATTGTGCATTTCATGTTTAATTGAAGATCTTACATAATGACATAAGAATTATCTCTCTGTTCAGACAGTTGTTGCTTTGTTTTGTTTGGGATATTTTACTTCTCTTCCTTTCTGTTCCTCCCCATCTTTCTTTCCTTTCCTAACTACTATTAGAGGTCATAAATCAACTTCCTATTGTCTGGGTGGAAAAGAAGGGCAGCTTTTTCCACTAAGCTCCTTTGGTTTTTGCCTCTGTTGGTGTGTGTGTTGTTCATTCAGGACATTTATGGACAACATGAATCATGTTTTAGATACAGGGGAGCTGGGACACATTCAGTGTAATCAAATTGTTTCCTTCCTTTATATATTAAAAACAGCACACACTTTGAGTAAAGAGGGAGTGTTTCATGGCCGTCAATCAAGCGCATTAACACCTTTGTAGATCTTTCAGTCTGATAAATACTGAAATAAATTAAATGTTGTTACTAAATAAATGTTGTTACATTCGACTGACCCTTATCGGACATCTATTGTTTTACAACAGATGAAAAATGTTGGTCGAGGTGCCAGTAATGGGAGGGGCCACGATTACAGCCAATGAGCTTTCACCTGACTCCATGTGGGACCTTAATAAAATTGACCACTATAAAAAAGTCCACCAACAACTAAGAAGCCTCGGAGGTGGGCCGACTCTGTAACCAGTATGTAGTATGAGGCCTTCATCCTGGGGTTGAGGATGGATGTAACTAAACATTTGGGACATGGAAATCACTAAAGGATAAGCATGGCTGGCCTGTTGTGGTTGCCTGTTGTGGTTGCCAGTTGTGGTTGCCTGTTGTGGTTGCCTGTTGTGGTTGCCAGTTGTGGTTGCCAGTTGTGGTTGCCTGTTGTGGTTGCCTGTTGTGGTTGCCAGTTGTGGTTGCCTGGAGCAACATTCATGTATTTGTTGCCCTCTCCTGACATGCAGACAAGTTGAGAAGTATAATGTTTTCTTTGTCCATGCAAATTCCGCGGGAATTTCTTTGCCCTCGGCCAGAATCTCGTCCTGTCGCTTAGTGGCCCACTTCCTATGATTTGGTTGCCATGTCCTTGACGCCACTCCCTTGGCCAACACAGTCAATGAGGACTCAAAAAGGTGATCTGAAATAGTAGAGTCATGGGTGGGAGACCGTCGCAGAGGGGGACATTCTGTTAAATGTTTGTAAAGGTGTTGACATGGGAGGCCACACCATTATGAGCTATTCTTTCATGTCTGTATCTCAGTCTATGATGTGAACTTTCCGGTGTCCACGCAACCAAAAGGCGAGTTTTTCTGACACCTCGTTGTTGTTGTTGTGTGTGTGTGTGTGTATGTTTCTCATTGTGTGTGTGTGTGTGTAACTAATGAGGTCATGTTGTTCAGGAACCCAGTCATTGCTTAGGACAATGGAACACTGCAAACTTCCCAAGGTGCAATGCTGAGTCGCACCAATCAGAACCATGGGAATTAAAACACTCTATCCCTATTCACCGCCCTATTTCCTACCATGCCCAGAGCTAGTGTTTGAGCCAGTCAATTGATACTGTTGAACCACTTCCCTGGGTGATGGGGTGTTACAGGGAAAGTAACAACCAAAAAGTAAATAAAAAAATAGAACTGATTTCATTCCTGGTGCTGTGATATTATGATATCGTATGGAGCTGATGATATTTCATGCCTCAGGCTGAAAAAATTATGATCATGATGCTCTGAGTATAGAATTTGGAATGGGAGCAGGATTCAAATGAACCTAACGTGCCTCATCTTTCCCTTTTTGTCAAGGCACCATCACTGACCGGGCCTGGAAATGCAGTCGTTTAAAATCAGATGTCGAGGCACCATCACTGACCGGGCCTGGAAATGCAGTCGTTTTAAATCAGATGTCGAGGCACCATCACTGACCGGGCCTGGAAATGCAGTCGTTTAAAATCAGATGTCGAGGCACCATCACTGACCGGGCCTGG
Organism: Esox masquinongy; assembly: GCA_016801175.1. NCBI lineage: Eukaryota > Metazoa > Chordata > Actinopteri > Esociformes > Esocidae > Esox > Esox masquinongy. The sequence continues at coordinate 20,794 of JACXGI010005397.1, read as the reverse complement.
AAATGCAGTCGTTTTAAATCAGATGTCGAGGCACCATCACTGACCGGGCCTGGAAAGGCAGTCGTTTTAAATCAGATGTCGAGGCACCATCACTGACCGGGCCTGGAAATGGAGTCGTTTTAAATCAGATATCTAGGCACCATTACTGATCGGGCCTGGAAATGCAGTCATTTAAAATCAGATTTCGATTGCCTTTCTGATGAAACAAACCACAACAAGGCAAATTTTTTATAAAATGCATAACTTTGTGAGAATAGACAGGCTAATGTACATTGATATTGAAGCAACAATTTCAGTTGCAATTTATAAACTTTGTAGACAGCAAGGACGTGACCTTTATATCCATGCCTCCGATCTAATCGTCTGCCATCTCTGCAGACGATCTGATGAAAAAGGTCCCTTACCATCACAGAACTTTTCCGGCTTCAAACCTTTACACAAGAATTCCCTAATGACCGTATCCATAACATTTCCGGGTTCAAACCTTCACACAGGAATTCCCTAATGACCGTTTCCAGAGGGGCTCCTCGATAAACCTTACTGAAATGGTCCCAGCAGAGTGGCAAAATGCTTAACTGCAAAGCTTCTTACGGAGATGTGTAAAGTCTTCGAGCATACGGACATGTGTAAAGTCTTAGAGCGTACGGACATGTGTAAAGTCTTCGAGCATACGGACATGTGTAAAGTCTCCGAGCGTACAGACATGTGTAAAGTCTTCGAGCGTACGGACATGTGTAAAGTCTTCAAGCGTACGGACATGTGTAAAGTCTTCGAGCGTGCGGACATGTGTAAAGTCTTCGAGCGTACGGACATGTGCAAAGTCTAAGAGCTTACAGACGTGTAAATTCTTAGAGCTTCTGCGGTAGATGGGACATCTGCACAACACAACGATGTGCCATGTCAGTCAAGAATGTCCCTGGAGGAGCAGAGACACTAACACCCCTGCATGCACTTGGCACGGTGACATCATCGCACATCTCTGTTTTGCAGAGGCTTCACACTGTCAAGTAGCTTGTGCACACTACTTTGTTGTGGAATAACAAAAGTCATATCCATGGAAAATACATTAATAACATCAATAAATGGGTCCATTTGAAATTGAGGGGAGAGGGATGAAGGGCGGGACAGAACTGGATGCGCCAGACAGGGCTCTGAGAATCCCAGCACCAACCCAACCCGGGCAGAAAGGAGAGAACGGGAAGAACCAGTGGGTTTGGGACAAGGGGAAGAGCAGCAACATGACCAGTATTTTCCGTGAGTTAATCGCAGAGCAGGCAGGGATTTTATGGTATATTTCGTGCAGGTCTGATCCCAGCCAGAGAAGTAGAATCTCTAATCACTGCAGAGCTGATAGGAAACAGAAGTGTGGGGGCGTGGCAAAGCAGGACAGTCACACAGAGGCTCACGGAGCATGCCCAGTGAGGTGTTGTGTAATGACACTGACAAGGACAGTAAAGGGGTGAAAACAAATTAAGGAACTTCCAATACATTTCCTGGTTTTCACAAAATCCTGGTGGGAGAATTCCCAAGAAAAAGCAGGAAAACAGGAATCAGAAGCAGGTGTATTCATGTGTCAGATGAGGTCAAAGATGGATTAGTAATGATATATTTCCACTTCGGAGTAGTCAGGATTCCCACACACTCCACCCAGATGGATTTCTGATGATTGGGAATATCAGACAATGACAACACATTTCAGGAAGTGGTCACTCTATTCCAGTTTACTTTAATTTTTGTTACGTGGCATTTTGTTACAAAAAATGATGGCATAATAACAGAGGACATGGTTTGAGCAGGTCACACGTTTTTTTACACCCCAATTGGTGTGACAGGAGATATCTAAAACATCTGAGATGGATGACTATTGCACATTATTCAGGCCCAGGGAAGTCTCCTGAAATAGAGATTTTGAGAACCTCATGACCCCTACCTGACCTAGTTGACCTCTAACTGACCGTCATGCATGATTGACTTCATAAAAACAGCCTTTGTCATCAGACACTACATTTACGTAGGCTATTGAACTGTGATGGCATTAAAAGATCATCACCCATCCCCTCATCCTCCCATCTCCTCATCCCCCTATCCCCCCATCCTCTCATCCCCCCATCCACTCATCACCCATCCCCTCATCCCCCCATCCTCTCATCCCCATCACCCCATCCCCTCATCCCCCATCCTCTCATCACCCATCCCCTCATCCCCCATCCCCTCATCCCCATCCCCTCATCCCCATCACCCCATCCCCTCATCCTCCATCCCCTCTTCACCCCATCCCCATCCTCTCATCCCCATCACCCCATTCCCTCATCCTCCCATCCTCTCATTCCCTTATCCCCATCCACTCATCCCTCTATCCCCTCATCATCCATCCCCCATCACCCCCCCAATTCCCCATCCTCTCAGCCCCCTGTCCTCCCAAACCCCTATCCCCTCATCTCCTCAACCCAGCTCACTTCTCCTGGACTTACAGCCCCACCCCGACCACACTATCCACACGGCAGCCCAGTGGAACATGCCACCGACATTCCATCTGCCTTTAATTTGACTGTTTGTTTTTTTCTGTTCAATTTTATTATTATTTTTAATCATAAATGTTTCCTCTGGCGGTTATGTTAATATCTGGAAATGCAGTTGGGCGGCCGCAGATCCATCTGAAGTCCTGAAGTGTTTGCGTGGTGTTTTGATTAAGGGAGGCTGGGGAGTCTTTCTGCCTGGCCTTTGCGTGGGTACGTTAAGACAGCAGAGGCACTCCTTCCAGGAATATCTCAAATAAATCAGGTGTGATAGCCCAATGGAAAATGTTTCCTCTCGCCATATTCATTTTCTTTCCACAAAACATTCTTTAAAAAAGGGGGAGGGGAAATTAACTTTTTTGCACTTTTGTAATAGACTAGGTCATTTTACCTTGGGTGTCTGGGTGGGATTAATCTTTTTTTGAAGAGAGCAGACAAAAACTATTTTCCACGCAAGTAGTGTTTGTTGCTTCTTCTTCAGAGACTGGAAAACTACAATTCCGAATTATAAATGATTTTCACAAGGTATTGTATCCAGTTAAAATGTAAGTATCATGTAACCCTCTTAATCTAAACAATGTTTCTCAGTACTGGTCAAAGTTTTGACTTGCTATTACTGGTCTGTGGCTGTTTATATACTTCATATAAACAGTCACACTAAATTACCAAAATGCAGATGTGAAAATAAAAATAAAACAAATCTGAAAACATACAATGAAATTGGGTTATTATACTAAATACATTTGACTATATAGTCAGGACAGCGATATACAAATAACAAAACACTACAAAATTTTCTTAGATACCAATTTTAAAGGCAAACAGAATGCGTAGGAGTAACACTGCCAATGCCTTAGTCTGTAGTACTAACAGATTCACCCCTCCTCCTCTGACTCTCCTCCCATCTGCCTCTCCTTCCCTCTGTCTCTCCTCCTCCTCTGCCTCTCCATCCTCCCACCTCTGTTCAGAGACATCTCCATTTACAACAACAGTCTTGAATAATTGTTAGTGGTTAGTACAGCAGGCCAGAGATCCAAACAGATTTTTTTTTTGAAATTATTCCGATCAAGTGAGAAGAGTAGATGACGGGAATGGGGAGAGAGGATCCAGACATGAAAGGCGAAGCTGAAAAAAATGCATCCTTGAAGTTCTAACTTCACACCCGTGTTTGTTTTAACTGCAACACGGAAGGACGGAGTCACGGACAGTAAAGAGGAGAACGAAATGTACACACGTGCACAAACACACACCCACACAGGCACACACATTAACCCTTTGAGTTTATCAGGTCAAATCAGAGCTTTAATCTGAGGTGATATTTTTAACTCTTTTGACAGGACACGAGATTTGTCCATTTTCAGTATAAGAATTCTGACTGTTTCCTTGGTGACTGGTTTCAGCTGGCAGGGATTAGTGTGTAGGTGAGGTGAGTTTTTGCTTGCAGATCTTAAGCTCTTACCAGTGAACCATGTGTTCTTACAGAGATCCTTGGTTGTCTGAAATGTTACTCCATAGCAGGCCAATATTGGATGCTGCTGTACATTGAGGATTTTGCCATTGGACACTCCGAAGTTGGTCTGTCGTGCAATGTTGATGTTTGGATAGAGGAAAAATAAACATAACATGATTTTTAGAAGATGAGAAAACTCCTCTAGTAGTATTAGTTTGGGCAAATTAGCTGCATTTCTTACTTTTCCTTTCATGAAGGATTGGGATGGTAAAGTGGATAAGATCATTTTCAATTCATTGTTCTTTCGCTCCCTTGTATTTTCGCTCACCTTGCTGTTGCTGTGAGGTAAATGGATTCATATGAGCTCAATCAATTTTGAAGGTTCTAGGTTCTTTTTCAACAGGACATGAAATTGGTCAAAGTCCGTGATTCCAGACAGCCAGCACAGGCTCCTTGACGGACATCCTACACAACACCCTAATCTCTATTTAAAACACTGGTTGAAAGGAGTGCACCATGTAGGGAATAGGGTGCCATTTTAGAAGCAGTCTTGTTTCATGGAGGAGTGCTCCACAGAGTCCCAGAGCCTGTCAACGGTTTTGCAGGAGTGGCTTCACACGACATGGCCCTGATGTGACATGCCATTCGTGCAGATACACTAAACGGCTTATTGGCTTTGTGAATGCTGGAGGGGGGAAAGACAAGTTGAAGAGAGGAGGAGATGCGGAAGAGAGGCGAAGAAATGAGGAGGACTTTATCCTGTGTTTGTATTTACAGATGCAATCAAATATTTCGACACCTTTGTACAATTCACATTTCAAATGATTTGCTGTAAAATTTCGGTGAATACTTAAATCCTAGATCCTTTCACCATGTTAAGTAACAATCAAATGAGAGTCATTAAACGGTGTCACTAAATACTTTTGTAGTAAACCCCTAGTCACATGTTAGGCATAAAATACTACAAGATCTCTAATAACCCAGTTTTAACCAATGATATTGTGGTGTCGCTGCCTCCTTTCTTGCCCTGCGGATGCATTTTGACTAGTGCTACAATGTCGTAAAGAACAAAGATAAAGTGTTGTTTTATTAAGGCACTAAATTTAAACATTTGCCCCATTAAATGCTGGACATGAACCGGTATAAATGAACAACTTCATGGTAATGAGTCATTAACAGATCATTAACAGATGTCCATGTTTCTTATCTTCAGGCCCTGGAATTGTGTGTGTCTGTGTGTGTGTGTACACTAGTTTTTGCATGCACGAGTGTTTGTGTGTGTATGCGCGCGTGTGTTTGTGTGTGTGCGTGCGTGTGCGTGCGTGTGTGTGTCTGCGTGCGTGTGTGTGTCTGAGTGCAGTGGACAACCTCTGTTTGTCCTAATTGAAGACACATTCCTCTGGGTGAGGCTGAAATTCCTAGACCGTTCCTAAACTCACGATTCTGCAGCATACAGATGGACAGGATTTGCCACCACCCACCCACCCACACACAAACACACACACACACACACACAAACACTTGTGCATGCAAAAACTAGTGTGCGCACACACACACACACACACAAACACACACATACACACACACACACACACACACACACACTAACTGACTTGCAGAGCAGTGATAGCAGGGCTGCTGGAGATACCTGGTCCAATTCAAGGTAACGTGGGAAAGGTAAATCGGACGTGTGTCCAGAATCTCCCAGTCTCTCCACGTGCAAACAGTGAAAACAACTCATGCCTTCATGTTTTGGGACATATTTGCATGTTTTGTGTGAATATCTGAGGTTGTGAATCATCACCATGTGTTTGTATCCAGTTATTCCCAGCAGAGACCCTGTGGTCTTCCATCGAACCCTTCGGTTACCCTCAGTCAGCCAGTGAAAACACTGGGCCTTACTGGTCCAAAACATCAAAGTCGTGTGGATCATTCCAGTCAGAAGCATGAAAACAACACTGTGACAAACACGACTCGCATGGCCAGGATACAATGTCCCTTGTCCGTTCCCACTCTACCTCTCTTTGAATCAGATCGCATGATAAAATCCCAGTTTAGACCATCTGCCTCTGTTCTCCAACAGGAACTCAGCTTCATGTTAGTCACTGGAGGATGTGGGTCACACCAAGTGCACTAACAGAAACGTAACCGACCACCATTCAGGTAGTTGGTCGAGTAGTGTGTTTGCCCACAGCATGCTGCTTTCCCTGGACTGGAAACTAATGTTGATGCTCATCGGGTCAGATACAGGGCCTCAGAGTGTCAAACCATTCATGAATCCTGACGTGGCCTCAGAGTGTCAAACCATTCATGAATCCTGACGTGGCCTCAGAGTGTCAAACCATTCATGAATCCTGACGTGGCCTCAGAGTGTCAAACCATTCATGAATCCTGACGTGGCCTCAGAGTGTCAAACCATTCATGAATCCTGACGTCCGTCCCCCTACATTTTACATTCTGCAGACACTCTTGTCCAAAATTAATTTTGAGGGCAAACACTGACAGATTTTCCCCCTTCTCAGTTCTGGTATTCATTACTGGCCCAAGGCTCCAACCAATAGGTTACCAGCCTCTTCCTAGAGTCTCTCCAGTTTGCTGTGCACGATCAGAGTCTTTGGCCTGGTCCCCAATCAGAAGAGTGGGGTGACGAATGTTAGAGGGGGTGGCTGGGAGGTAACTTAGTTCCGTGGAGCATCTGCACCGGACAGCTGTGTAAACAGCCTTACAAGCCCATCTAAACCCAGAAAAATGTCCAAGAAACCGTACGTGTGGTCCAAACCAACCAGACCAAACCAGAGAGCAGATGACTACAGGTGAGCGCGACATGACAGGGAAGAACACTGGTAGGGGTCTGTAACAAGATGAACACCGGTAGAGGTCTGTAACAAGAAGTACACCGGTAGGGGTCTGTAACAAGATGAACACCGGTAGGGGTCTGTAACAAGATGAACACCGGTAGGGGTCTGTAACAAGATGAACACCGGTAGAGGTCTGTAACAAGAAGTACACCGGTAGGGGTCTGTAACAAGATGAACACCGGTAGAGGTCTGTAAAAAGAACTCCCATCGAGCCATTTAGTGTGGAAATCCGACACATTGTGGACTTGGACTGGCTATTCTAAAAAAAAAGACCAAGCATCCAATCATCCAATTATTTCACCCAAAAAAGAGTAAAAATAACAATAATTCTCTTCATCTCTTCATCTTCTGCATGTCATGGGACGTTGAGTCATTAGTTCAGTCTCAAGTGACATAATGAACATTCAGTTGGAAGTCTTCCGTTTCCTGCAGCAATGTTATAGCACATTCTGATCCCTATGTTGAAGGACTCGTTTCCTCGTGTGTGCCAAAAGGGGTCACATTAAGAAGTCAGACCTGCACTGCTGGAAAAACACAGTACACTAAAGTTTGTTTGAGAACATAGTTCACAAGTTGCTGATTGAACAGTTGCATTTCTTAATCTGAAATATCATAGACTACAAATGGAGAAAATAGCTCACTTTCAGGTTAAATAAAAGATTGTAATTTAGCTGATTAAACACAAAAACCTATTCAGAGCTACTTCCAGCTGCTAACCAATAAAAATGGAGTTCTAGCTGCTTACATCAGCTTCTGGAGTCTGGCGCTGTCCCCATGACGATGTACCAGCTGGGCCGAGAGTCTGATTACTCAGATTCAACTGGCTAAGTCAAAGCACTACTGTTAATGAGTAAAGACTACACAACTTATAAATAAATGCCACAATTGTTTTAATCTTTAGTTAGCTGGACCCAAAGATCATCCCGAAACTTCTGATTGCGCTGATCATGTTCAGTGTGTGTGTGTGTGTGCGTGCGTGCGTGCGTGCGTGCGTGCGTGCGTGTGTGTGTGTGTGTGTGCGTGTGTGCATGCGTATTTCATATGCGCGCCAACGGCAACAGGCAAATTGTGCCTATTTAATTAAGTTACATTGAAGCAGAATCACAATCTGCAAGATCACAATTATCACAGCCTGATTCGGTCTGCGTAACAGAATCCAATATAGAAGCATACAGTATTATAACGTTACTGTGTGCGTTTGTTTGTTTGTGTTTGTTTGTTTGGAGGATAGCAGAACGGGATGGGTCCTGGTCTCTACAGCCTCTGAGCCCTGGCCCGCCGCTCCAATCCTTTGCCTGATACATGAGGCGTCTGGACTGGGTTTTTACGGGCAACACAGTCCAGTCAGAACTGAATGGAACATGAACCCATTTGTGACCTTCAGATGAACCAAACTCACTCGATGCAGTCGCTGTAGCCATAACAACTCAGAAGATATTACTTCAGAACCATGCTTAGTTGAGGGCTGTTTTTAACGCATTTTCAGTGTATTTGAACAGTTTTCTAATGACAGACATCTATGATTTCTTTAATATTTGCCCACCCCCCATCACTGAATCCAATACCACAGCTGTCTGGGAGAGTCTAAGATAGAGATGTATCTTCAGCTAGACATCTTAAACACATCTTAAAAAGGAACCATTGACTAGGAAGAATTCCTTGAGGTGCTACATATTCCTTGATGATTTGGTGTTCCCTGAGCCACCACAAATTATATGATTCCCAAACGGGACCAGTACAAAAAACCCACAGGAACTGTCAAGGACCACTTATGGAATGCTTTCTTTGTTCTTGTGTTTCCAGAAATTTGACAAATTGCATTTTCACAAAAAAAGACTATAAAAGATTGCTTAAATAATTTATGGACCGTGTAGCTCAACATTTTAATTAAACATTTCCTGAAATGGTTCAAATTATGATAATAAATATTGTGTAAGGGCTGTTTGATAAAAACATGTAAAATTACCATGGTACTTTTGGTCCTCATTAGTCTGCAAGCTGATCCACACACAAAATCCAACTGAGAATATCAATGGCCAGTTGAGGCTCCAGAAAATAAACTAAGAAGAAATATACATTTTTCTTTTACATTTTTTGTCATTTAGCCGATGCCCTTATCCAGAGCGACTTACAGTAATGAGTGCATATATTTCCAAACTGGTCCCCCGTGGGAATCAAACTCACAACCTCTGGCGTTGTAAGCATCATGCACTACCATCTGAGCCACATGTTCATAAATGGGTTCTATGGCCACTTCTGTTATTTGAATGCCCTATTAGCCTCTCGTTATCTGAGTGGTCTCTAACTGCTTAACAACTGAAACAAGTTCCAGCTTAGACATGAGACCCCTTTTTTGTCATTACCTGATGCACACGCTGTTAATCCAGTTTGTGAAGTGCTGGTAGATCAGACAGGGGACTTCTTGGCAGCCATGTAGGGAAGCAGTTCATAACATCATGGACGTATGCCGACATCCTGAGAGCAACTCAGCAGACACTGGCAAGCAGAGCAGTCGCAGACCGGCCGGTTCGGGCTGTTTGCTTTTTTTCCCCCTGTGTCTGTCTGAGAAGGAAGAAGTCAAGTCGAGTGCAGACGGCAGACAGCAAAGATACACTCAAGCACAGCGGCCGCTCTCTGGCTGGGAAGCAGGCTCAGTCTCTGCGGTTTTCAGCTCCCATGAAGTAGAGCAGTTCCACATTCTGGTGTGTGAATATAATGAGAAGCTAAGCAGGACAGGGTGTGGGGGCAAAGATGAGGAAGAAGAGAGACTGGAGGAAATAAAGAGGAGAAAGCAGTAATGGCCGTGGGAGGAGAGGGCAGAGAAGACACTGAAGGGTTAGAGGTAGGCCACGCTGACCCTAACCCCCAGGAGGGAGCTGGTGCTGTTACTCTGACCTGTAGTCCCGTTCTTTGGGGCCCTCCAAGTGTTCCAGTAACAAAAGTGTAAAAGACCACGCCAATAAAATAATACACTCTGTCCACGTCGTTGCAATCTAGTGGACTAAAGAGGACTAGTTCCAGTTCTGTAGTAACTTTTATAAGTGATGTTATATCTTTCCTGTCCACTTGAAATAATGGTTCATATGGCTTGTTCAGTTGTCCCTGTTAGTTAACCCTTATTTTGGTTGAACATTTTAATTTGGAGTAGAAACCTTCAAAGAACCTGGTTACTAAATTGAACACAAGAAGGAATCACTTGGAACCTGAAGGCTCTTCCACAGGGACACGTGACGAACCCTTTTGTCAGACCAACTCATGCATGAGAAACACGGCCTACTTACAGCAAGGAACCAAGCACGCCGGGGAGAGGTTTGCAAGAACATTCAACTTCCTCCCTGTAAGAAACGGCAATGTGTTCATTTTTTCCAAGCAGAGCAGGCGGGGGGGGTGATGCACTCCTCTGGTATGGGTCTCTGTGTTCGTGTGCAGCCGGGTCCAGTCCTGACAGGGCCATTCAAAGGAAGGAGAGAGATGAGCGGTTCTGCTACTAGTTAGCGTACATCTGCTACTCCGCGAAATGGACATGAGGCGGCCCGGCCTCAGAGGCCACGTAGCGGCCAGACTAACATGGAGAAATGAAATGCAGAACATCAGCCACTTACGGAAACATGCACAGGCACGCATAGTACATGCACACACACACTCACTCACACGAACACGCACACACACACACACACTCATACACACGTGCGTAAACAGGCATGCGTGCAACGGAGTTTGCCACAGATCAACGTGAATATTAAATGTTTATCCAGGTGGGTAAATTGTCTGTATGACTTGGGGAGAGGCCCTGCTGTGGCAATGGGGAGAGACCCTGCTGTTTAAACTGAGTGTCAGTTTTACACTGTGGACTGTGATGATGGACGGTCAGTTAAGCCAGTGATGGACTCCCGAGCATGAAGCCGTTGAGGCAGAAATTCACTTTTTGTATAGTTACATCCTGCCATTCCCTTTTCTTAACCATTCAGAATTATTACCTAACTCTACCCTAAGTGGCTAAACTTGTCCCCTATTTCTTAATACCTTGTTTATGCTAATCCTTGGCCGAAGCCATATTCAGTCTCTCATCTTTAACTTCACCTGTAGACATTTATCTCCCTGATGTGAGCTGTGAGATCAGGTTAACATGCACCCATACACACACACACACACACACACACAAGCCCACAGAAAAATATATACACACACAGTTATACACATATACACACACACGCCCACCACCTGCAGGCAAACACACAGACAGCCGTGCAGAATATACAGAAGAAGCTTAACAAGGTCTCATTTGCGTGTCTGGGTTCCCTGGCTTTATGAACTCTGAAAGAGAAGCCAAGGCGTGATGTTACCATGTGTGAATAAGTTAGATGTAACTGCATGTGTGTGTGTGTGTGTGTGTGTGTGTGTGTGTGTGTGTGGGGCCACTCTACACTGCCTGAGTCATATCAGTGTTTCACCCAGATCACGCGCCCCTGCTTGCTGTTCTCCTGTTCATACTCACTTGTTTTCTATCTGTCAACATGCCTGTTTGGATTATTTCTTTTAACGTGTCTTTCACTGACACATTCTTTAGTTTTCTTACTCCCTCTGTTTTCTCACTGTGCACTTGACGAGAAAGTTCGTGCCGAGAAGGTGAGCTGGAGAGCACAGCTCCTGGTCTGGTGCTTTGAAAAGGAAATGACACTCCAACTTTATGGGCTAAATTATAGCAGCTGCCTCTTCTATTTCATTCATAACGCTCATTGCTCCAATTACGTCTCTCTTGCTCTCTTTCTCTCTCTCTCTCTCTCTCTCTCTCTCAGGCACACACACACACACACACACACATAAACCCAGAAATGCTACAGTAACAGAGGGTCATCTGAGGGTCATCAATAAACTCCAGGCTATGAATAGAAGATACCACACAGTGAGGTACCAATCTCCCCATTAACAAACCAAGACCGGGCCTTTGTGATGGCGCTGCACTCTCTGCAATGCAAAGGCAGGCGATGTCATTTCATAAATAACTCAAGGGTTAAACGCACTGCACAAACTGTGGCTAAACGTCAGGCCGTAACCGTAATGAGAAATGGTTTCATTATTCTTTTGGTGCTTTTTATTTGTCTGGGTGACTTCATCGATGAGGTATTTGCTGTTCAGCTCTTCCAACGCCAAGAAATACATAATAGAGAGAGAGAGAGAGAGGAAGAGAGGGAAAGAGAGAGAGAGAAGGGAAAAGGGAGAGACATGAAGACAGGGAGAGAGTTTGGGAATGAGAGACACAGTGAGAGAGAAGGACTTCCATAAAAGTGTAGTATTTGATTTCCTGTGGAATCTATCACATCTAGTGGGCAGACAGGCTCACACTTAAAGCAGTTTTAGGTTCACGCAAAAAGGGACATGTTTTTCCATGTCACGTCTCGTTTGAGTGTTTAACAATCAAAACCTAAACCCATCATTCCCAATAATTGACTCCAGTCGTGTGTTCATTCGTGTGTGTGTGTCTGTTTTAGCAAGAGAGTTGAATTGATTTACACAATGAAATATCTATTACCATTGAAAAAAAACACACTATCAAAGCCAAAACAGAAGGCGAAGATTCAGTTACCATAACCCCCAGTGTGGCGGACGACCCTGAGGCATGTGATGTTTCTGCCGTAAGAAACACGACCAAATAAGCTCCTTCATTTTCTCTAGTTAGTCAGAATGTTTTACTCCTGACCCACTATGGCGTTCTGTTGCTTTGTTCTAGCGGTTCTAGATTTACTGTCTGATGGTGAGTTCAAAGCTTCAGCTGTAAATTCTTCATTTAGAAACAGGACAATAAGGCAGAGTGAACTGCTCATGAGAGCTGAAATGTTGCTTTTTGTGCTTTTATGGTTTTAGAAGGATTAATAAGACAAGCACTGGAACACACTCAAAGCTAGACCTCGAAAGTTCTGGTCCGAATTCTTTTTAACATCCCATTAAGAAATTCAAATGTGGTGATAAATACTTTAGAAATAGCGAAAGGGCTCTTGGACATTTGCCGCTAGCCACAGGCCTTCAGGCCCTCCACTTGAAGCTCCTGGGGGCACATAAGGAGTCAGTTTTGGGGTGACCCTTACACACAAAGGTCAAAACTATTGGATATCGTACATCTGACCAACAACAGTGGATATAAAAAGTCTACACACCCCTGTTAAAATGCCAGGTTCTTGGGATGTAAAAGAATGAGACAAAGATAAATCATGTCAGAACTTTTTCCACCTTTAATGTGACCTATAACGTGAACAATCCAATTGAAAAACAAACTGAAATCTTTGAGGGGGAAAAATAAAAAACTCAATAAAAAACAATAACCTGGTTGCATAAGTATGCACACCCTTAAACTAATACTTTGTTGAAGCACCTTTTGATTTTATTACAGCACTCAGTCTTTTTGGGTAGGAGTCTATTAGCATGGCACATCTTGATGTGGCAATATTTGCCCACTCTTCTTTGCAAAAGCGCTCCAAATCTGTCAGATTGCGAGGACATCTCCTGTGCACAGCCCTCTTCAGATCACCCCACAGAT
>JACXGI010005396.1:36690-47474 GCA_016801175.1 Esox masquinongy | reverse complement strand
ATATATATATATATATATATATATATATATATATATATATATATATATATATATATATATATATATATATATATATATATATATATATATATATATATATATATATATATATACATATATATGTATGTATGTATGTGTGTGTGTGCGTATATATATATATATATATTGAGACCAGAAAAATCCATCCGTATATCAACATCGTTTAATTATGTAAACATTTACCTGCCTTACCTGCCTACAGTAAAGTGGTCGCTAGTGTGTTGTTACTGGTGTTGTTAGAAACTGATGCTAGTCTCTGATTCCTCCCCTCTCCTCCTCTTGCACCTGCCTCTTGGTATTAAACTCCTATTGTGATCTGTCTTGATGCTCCATCCTTGCTGCTTCTCTTTCTTAATGAACTTTGTGTACAGTATGTGAAAGGAAGACCGACATGTTCTGCATAATGAATTACTTTGTGGGCCTAATTCATACCCTTTTAAAGCATATCCTACATGTTAGGCTAAATGCTTTGCACTTTCGGAAAGCCGATTCTAGCTGATGCATCACACGCACACAAACTGACACAAACATAGACACAATGAGATTGCTGTATGTCGCTAATAGCTGAAATCACTTTGTAAGCATTGACATCACCACCACCTGGCTTGCTTTTTTTTGAAGGTGTGTGTGATCCATGTCTATGTGTACCTGGGTGGACACGATGTCCCCACAAGGTCTTTTGGCAGGTCTCCACTAGGGAAAATGTGATTTTCGGTTTAGGTAAGAAAAACGTAGAATTGGTCATTGTCTTGAATTAGGGTTGCTTTTCAGTTTAAGCATTACTGATTAGGATTAGGGGTAGGTTTAAGCATAATTTAAGATATTAAACTTTGGTTTACGGCTAGGTTTAGCTTACGGTTAGTTTTAGGGGATGATGAAAATGGATTTCTAGGTAAGGTTTAATTTCAGGTCCCCACAAGAAACAGAAAAAAGGTGTGTGTGTGTGTGTGTGAGGGCGATAGACAGAGTTTTAGTTTTAAAAAACCATTATTGGGTCCCAGACCCCACACTACAGAAAACACTTATTCAAGCGAAACATAGTTAAACGTGATTAAAAAACACAGAGAGAAGGAGATCTAAAGCTAGTCTACACTTACACAGACTTGAAAGAGGACGAGATGGTTTGCAGAGCTAGCTATTGTTATTACATCACCCAAGAGCGAGATGTATCACTTGCACTCTGTGATGAAAGGGACATTTCACTATCTTAGTCCATTTGAGGTTCAGCATGCCTTGGCTTTTTATCTGTCTCTGACTGTCCATCTTCCTCTTCTGGAGTTATGTAATCCTTGTCCGCTAACGTGACGTTGTGTTCTGATGTGTCAACAGTAAAAAGGGGCTTGGCACTTGGTTTGATGGAGTTCTACAAATGTAAGCTTTTGGAGAATTCCTTTTAAGTTTTTAAAATGTGTAATAGTAACCTTTAGAAGAACATTTAGGGAAAATTTTGAGTAAGTAGGTTCTTTGAGTAACCATTAAAAGTATTATTATTTGAAATAATTATTTGCGTTTTTCTTGAGCAACTTCTAGGGGTTTCCTCACAGTTATGGTGAATTTGAAGAACCTTCTGAGGATCTTCCAATAACCTTTTCATTTTAGAATGTAGCCAGCTAGCCATGCTAAACATGAGAAAAGGTAGTTACAGTAGGATGACTCCCAAGACAAGAGACAGATATTTGTTGGTACATAATGGCAGTGGCGTTGTTAGAGCTGGGCATCCAGGGCTATAGCCCCGGATCTCAAATTTACCAAAAAAAAAAGAAATAGCCCCTGATCTATTCATCTATAATTCCGATATAATTCTGTTATGACAATGTAGACGTGTAGGCCGCTAGATATGTACATCAAAATTTTCCTCATACACATTCAAAACCCTGTACTTTTTGTCCCTGGGGGGGCGGGGGGGGGGGTCGGGGGGGGCTAAGCTCTGAATCTATTGTGTTCCTAGCAATGCCTCTGCATAATGGCAAGTCAGTGCTTTTAAATTAAGTGAAAGTACGCTTTTGTGATCACCCACTGTTGTAACTTTACAATGATGTGTCCTTATATCTATATTAGTTAATATTCTTTGTGTCTATGGCAACAGTTAGTTCAACAGGTTTCTATTTACCTTTGTTGGGTGACATTGAACTCTGTCTGTTTCATAAAGTAGTTGAAGTTTCTGCTTTGTGTTTGACACTGGATATGTTTGTTTACATTTCCACTAACAGTTGTAATGCCAGTAAAGTATTCCTGAATTTGAAAAATCAGAACAGGTGTGATGGAAGCAGGACATGATATTATTAATATTAACATTGCAGATTACCTTTAGTAATGGTGTGGTATGTATTCCAAGTAGCATGGGTTCCTGAGAAATGTACAAACCCTTGTTAGCCTCATTGGTGCTACATAAGCTTACGTGTAAAACAATTATAATACACTAGGTACTTTATTAATGTGATGACAATTCCACAGAACAAATGAACAGGAATAACATTTTTAATGGGTGGTCATGTAAAGATCTATCATAAAGCTAAGCCTCTACCAAGACTTGGGTCCACTCCTGAATTCTATCCAAAACCTGCTACTACCATGAGTCATTAAATATTCCCCAAGAACCTCTTTACTAACTGTAGTTGGAGATATAAACCATTAACTATCACCCCTCTATTCTATGAAATCATTCTTCCTTTTGTCTCCTGAGTCTGCTTCTTACACTCTACTCTCCACTTTCTATCCACATTCAGTTGATTTCATTGGTCCCTTGCACACCGAATTCCTCTATGCATGAACTTCTTTTTCCACGCTGTCCAGATTAAATCCTCCCAATAATTATGTCCGGTCATCCGAAAACATACCCCCTTGACCCCAGACCTTCCTCACTATCCAGACCATCTCTCTCTTCTACCTGTCCTCACTTCCCCCATGAACTCAATCATGTCCACTGGCTTTGTGCCCTCTGACTTTAAGATGGCCAGCGTTGCTCCTCTCCCCAAGAATCTCGTCACCCACTGGTTATTTCCCTCAAACGTCAGTTTTAGTGAAAACACATTACTGGTGGGAAGTTTGCAAATTTCGTATGCATTTTATAATACTTGCATGAAGGTATGTCGCCAGTTGGAGGGTACCTAGCTAATGTGCAGGAATAAGTGTGGTCTATGTGTTAACAACCCTTGTGATTTTTGTGCTATTCTTCTTGGGAGTAATAACTGTATTGCTTACACTTGATTACACATTTTCTTTTAATGTAATATAACAACATGATTTAGTATAAGAAAATAATTCCAATGCCATTGATGAAGCACGTATTTCATTCCCAAGAAATGTCTTTAAACCTATGCAATCAGTTTGAGCTGTTTGTGTAGTTAATGAGGTGGCGTCTCTCTCTCTCTCTCTCTCTCTCTCTCTCTCTCTCATAATTACACTCATAACACAATGACTCAAAGCAATACACTACTTAAGCTGACGACAGCTGGAATCAGAGCAGGACTTACACTGACAGAGCGACCTAGGTGGAGAGAAAGAGGTGAAAAGGATGATGGGAGATTGTTTTGACAAACTCCTGATTATGATTTTCCAGAGTGTGCAACCCTAACAGTAAAATGTGTGACCAGTGGGTGTCAAACACTAATCTAAATATAATCTACATGTCTAATTGCCTTGGTCCCTGTCTTGTTGAAATTCTTTCTTAATTAATTGGTGTTGTTATTATTTTCACTTGTTTGGCAATTTCAAAATATAGCACCTTTAAACTGAACTAAAATAATAGACGCAGGTGTATTTTCAGGTAGAACCCCTGATTATAGCTGTTGGTTTTCCTCAGATTGGGTTAATTGCTGGGCGATTAATAGACTTGAAGGAGTGTAAATGCCACTGTTATCACAGAGTCCTGATTACACTGTAAAGTAGGACGTCATTATATAGCTCAGTGGCCTAGACTCCAAGTTATACTTACAGTTAGTGCTAACACTCATTGTGCTGCCAGAGGTGAGGAGATATCATCATTTGTCAAACCTCATACATTGTTGAAGACCGCCCAACACTGTGTCTTAGCTGAAAGCATATCTTAGCTGAATGCAAGAATATTTTTCTGTTGAATGTTTCGAGCATATACAGTATGCATTTCGTCTGGCAAAAAGAAAACCCTTGGAGAGCCTTTTTGAGTAGGCCTACTGTGTGTTTCATTTGGAATGTCTTGGTTTCAGTGCTCTCGAACAGTGCTTTGAAATGATTTTCATCACACAAACCTTGGCACAGACTGTTTTTCTCTATTTCATTTTTTTTTTGGCTCACACAAATGTAACTCTTATTTCTGTATCAGCTAATCAAACTGCTCCTCTGAATCAAGGAAAGTAATAATCATGTAGTTGACTTAACTTTGAGTTACAATTGGACAGTATATGAAATTAACATCAGCTTTTTCCCTTGTTTTACTTTTTTGCTTCTTTCACTTCTTTCACTAAATTTAAAAAAGGCTTAACATACGCTTAAGCTTCCTTTTAAATTAATTTCCTATGCAGAAGATGTTAGGGAGTGAAGTGAATATACACATTTTGTTGCTTTTAGTTATGTGAATTTTATTGCCAATTGCTTTGATTTGGCACCAAACCGACAAACAGAAATGAACAAGACAGTGGGCTGATGATGTAGTTGTACAGTATTTTCCTTGCAGTCAGCTGAATTATTGTGAGAACAGGGTCTGAATCCTGCTCCCCGGATTAGCCATGCTTCTAAATTAGCACCTCTGAGCTCAATCGAAGGTGAACGGCCAGAGTATGCGTTCCTTTCGACGCATACGGATTCCAGTTGAGACTACCTGGTTGATTGAACAACATATCTTGACATCGACTGGGTCCACTGGAGGTTGCTGTGATGAAGTACAGCCTTAATCACAAATTAGATATCACAAAATTGGGGAGAACAAGTCGGGTCAAAGTATAATAATATGGTGAACAGAACAAAATCAAATGAAATACAAGAGACGGGAGGGATACTACTGAAACTATAGGACTGCCCATACTCATGTATTTGCTATACAGACCTGGCTATGTAGCTTAGAAGTATTGTAGACCACTACAATAGCCTGCAGCTGGACAGAAACTCATGTTTTGGCCATAGAAAAATTGACTTTTTAACTACTGCACTTCAAATGAATAGGCGTAGTATGTTTGCTTGAGGCTTCAGTGCAGTTCACGGATATTTGCTGCGTTGCACCTAAGTGCTGATGCAGGGTTAAAAACGTTTAATTCTTCTAATTGTTTATTATTATTGTTTAGGCTTGTGAGTTAGTTTGGGTAATACTTAATAAATTAGTTGATTCATTCCACGTTCACTATAGACCACATAGACCACAGCCCTCCCCGCCACTGTCGAACATGTGCGCACACACACACGTGGACAGGTCTCCGTTAATTGCTGTCCCACTGATTGATGTATCACAGCATGAAAATGGGGGGAGAACCCCCCCCCCCGCCCCCACACACAAACACACACACACACACATCCATTACTCCCTCTCCTGCAGAGGTGGCATCAAACATGGACGCGTTAACACCCACCCCTTACGCACTCCTCTGCCAGACCATGAACTACGTGCAGAACCAGTTTACAAAGGCTAAAATGGAAGTTCATCTGGATTAAGTTGAACCTCAGTTTTTATCAGCTGTCTCTGGTTTCCATCCTGTCTATATTAATAGAATGCAGAACATGGGAATTGGCCAGTCAAGGGCTTTAAAACTGAGTTGAGACACTGCTTTGTCGATTGCATTACAATTTGCTTAATAATCTATAACATTATTCTGGTATTTGTATATAGTACAACATTTCTGTTCTGTTCAGATTTAAATTCAATAGCGAGATGTCTAGGTATTCACTAAATTATTTATAGCTTGACCCTACATATCTGGTTGTTAAATATATTTTATATGGAGCTACTGACACAGTTGGGTGCTGTCGGCAATAAGCTACTTAGGAATGGAAAGACCGAAAAAAACGCTTTGGAATTCCATTGGATATGTCCTAAGGCATCACAACTGTAGTTGTCCAACTGGAGAATGCGAGTTGTAATTAGCGAGGTAATAAAATCAATGCAGTATTTTAATCGGTCAACAGGACACTGCTGCTTAAGCATCTCCACGCTCATCTCACACTCTTCTGTGAAGTCGCCTGAGGAAACATATTTTGGGGGGAGTTGGTTGTGACGTAATCCACCGAGAGAGCAGAGCAGGGAGACAGAAAGTCGCGTCTGTAGTCAGTTATCAGCCGCTGTGAAGGGGCATGCCCGAAAAACTAGCACAGAGCGCGAAGATCGGGGATGTTGACGCTGATATATACGATCATCGTTATCATCCCTAACGGACAACTTTATCGAAATCTATATTAGATTATTTGATTGATACAGAAACCTAAACATCGCGGAGGGTCTATTGCGTATTTCGTTTATGGTTTATTTTCCGAGAAAGCCCCACAGGTCGGAGCGTATCGCTTCCAACTCGAGCCACGAGAATATTTTATGATCTACAGGCGCAACTAGACGAGACGACAGTTGACGGTTTCCACGGAACTAATTCGTGGTTGGTGATCTAAGCTATCTCAGTGCGTAAAATGGCAAGGAAGCAATCTGGCTCAAACTAAAAGGATTTAGCCCTATTGCATAGCGACATGGTGGCGTTTCCTCCACGGGAGTGTTGTGGAACATGCACCGGATGAGAGTGATCAGGTCACCGAATTACAGTTTCAGCGCTCAGCAGTCGGAGAGAGGCAGCGGAGAAAGAAAGCTGATGGTGAGCCTGTCGTGGCCAAGCCACGAATGCGCGGAGGAGAAATTGTCGTGGGAATGCCAGCACTTCAAACGATGGGGGTTTAACGGCCCCGTTTTATACTGAGGAACCCCACATTTCAATTTTTAACAGCACTGAGTCATTCTCCGATATTTAACTGATTGTCTTAACGGAATCACTGTTTTTCATTCGCCCCGTTTATATCCAAAGCGGACTACGGGGATTTTTTTATTCTACACCTGCTGAGTCCATTTTGAGTCCTTTCTTCAGAGAAGCATTGCGCTGCGTTGGAGCAGAATGGGAGACTGTGTGTGTCTCTGAAGACTGCTGGCTACTCTCCCCGGGTGTTTGAATCGAGCTGTTGCCACTCGCCAGCCAGGATGCAGCTTATCAGAGTTGCGTGGGCTTTAGCGGGAGCGGCAATCTGTTGTTTTGTTATTCTTCTCATCCACTCACGCTTGCTCAAAGAAGGTAACAGCCGATTGTTGAGATATTTTCATGTAACAAGCATGTTACAAATGTTTTCACGTCACCTTTATGTAGTGTAGCTCATTCATTGTCCGTCATATATTAAATGTCACAGCCCCAAATTACATGAGAGCCTCGCCGGAATGCGTCTTTTGCGCCCGTGCGTAATCATTGCCTTCGCGTCAACCTGCTGTATTTTACCCCAAAGCCGCAAAATACAGTTTGATACTACGAATATCTATTTATTCGATGAATATGAATCATTCCTTGCGCTGAATTTACCACCAGCAATGTTTTCTTATCTATTATTATCACCAAGTTAATAAGCCCATGAGCCAGTTTTATTATATTTATTGTTGGATACATTTTACTCTATGCGCTAGAAGTAGCACACGATTAATACATTCATACTGTAACTTATTTATGTGTGGCATCCCTTTTAAATATATAATGTGATTTACAGTAGTGTTCTTCAATAGGTGGCACTAGAGTCTAGCTTAAGGGTAACGCTGAGGTCAAACCCTTATTATTTACTTCTATTAGCCGGCTATGATTTTAATTTTTGTACCGCGTGCCACAGCCCCTGGATACAATGCAACTAAATGTTATTCTGAAATAGCTACAGATCTCGTGCCCTCTCTACTGCTTTATTATGGTTGTTATTTTTTGGCTGCATCAATGTCGTTAATACATCTAAGAGTCGTTTTGACTGCTTTAAATATGACACTTCTTTCCAAAACAGATATATTTGTGCTAAAATGCAGAATTAGCATAAAATACATTTATTTGTAGGCACCATCAATTAGTTGTGGCACCTTGAAATACTGTAGGAAGCTTTTAGGATTTGTATTCAGTCCTAATTCATTATTAAAGTAAAAACAAATGGTAATTTAATTGCATAATTAGGCTGGTATGAACTTGGTAACAGTATCTAGAAACCTATGGCGTTTAAATCCAACACATGCAAGATTTCACATTGCTAAAGGTTTAAATAGATATTCTATGCACAAACTGCCATGCCTTTCTCCCCCCTCATGACTGGCATGAGGCTAGGGGCAAACGAGCATTGCTTTTGTGTGTGGGTGTATGGCAGGCAGCCGGTTCATGCCTTTCTGCTGGGGTAAAAAGCTCAGACGTGGCAGGGATCCTTCTCTCCTGGCCTGTCCTCTCTCTGCTGCCTGTCACTGTCAGTGAAAAGGCAGGTCAGCTGGTAACGAATGGTCTCTCTCCATGGCAAATTTGTGCCACATGGTGGAATGGGAAGTCCTTTTGTGCCAAGTGAGAAATACTTTTCCTGTCAGATTCTTGCCAACCAAGTTGAGGTCAGGACACTGCTAATCTCTAAGTACAGACCAGTTAATCCACATCCACTCCACTGCATGTAAAGCGTGATTGGCCAGGGTCATGCCATTCTCTACAAGGGAAATGCACTAGGCTCCACAATACTTACAAGATGGTAAATCATGCCATGTGCTTTGTACATACGCAGTACAGCTTATGCTTCCTGGTCAATTAGTTTTTTCTTTTTTTTATTGTGGGCAAGGCCATATTGTTTCATGTTAAATAACAGCATTTTGTGAATATCACTCACTGCCTTTCTACAGTACAAAAAGAGCAAATTGGCTAGCAAACATGATTGTTATGTCTTAGTAATTGTTTTCATTTTTGTTAGATGTATTAAATCAGAGCTATACAATGGGAAGTATGCACTGTGGGGTTATTTTTCATTGAAATCTATGTAAGGCAGGAGCCATATAATGGAAACTGGGACCATTTTCATTTTGTGCTGTTAGAATAACCAAGGTCAAAAATTTTATAAAAGACGTGCTGCTTATATAATCAACTGGAAATATCTGCATCTGCATCAAAGACGATTTAACAGGGCCAAAGTAACAAAAAGGTTTTCGCAGTATAGAAGCACATTAATTTGCTCATACAGCTACCACTTCTTAATATTCCCTTAAAACAGTCTGTCAAAATTCCACATTTCTGCCGTCTTTGTGTATGAGATGTTTACCAATGGAGAAACAAATCCTTCCTAAATGAAATAAATAAGTGAATAATTAATTTAACTTTCTCTGCATGACTGACACTTATAGCTGTGTATACAGGCAGGCAGTAGTTCATTGCTAGATGACATGAGGAATCACACCGTATATCTCATTATCGTACTGCATGGTGGGGGCTGTCTGAGAGACAGTCATTTTGTTGCCAATGACAGCAACCTGACATTTCAATGTAAATAAAGGTAACAAATATCAGCACGTCGGACACTCTTGAGATAGCCACAGGGTGTCAGGAAAGGGTATCTTGGGTAGGCAAGCATAATGTTGCTGGCATTTTGAGCAGGGAACAGTGAGGATGCATCTAGCATAATAGGAGACTGTATCGGATGAGTTGAGGGATGAGGGGAGGAGGAATTGGGAATGTCATATTATTATTTTCCTGTGACAGATGACTGAGTTATACTTCATTTAACCCACAAATCCATGTAGATAGCGTGACTCGGTGCACATTTGTGCACATTTTCTATGGAGCATATTGGAACAATTTCTAGGTTCATTTTTGTCTGTCATTTGATGTTTTGCATTGACGAGTTCACTGCCTTGGCTTGTCACTCAATACATACATTTTACCAATACTGTTGTTGCAGACCACCAATGAGAAAATGAAGCCTATAGCGACAGTGGGACCTCTGTTCTGGGGGATTAAAAAGGCACTGGTGTGGTGTGGCAGGAACAAGGTTGCAATGCCAGGAAAGAGAAATGGTTTGTCCGTATAGGCACTGTGGTGACATAGAGAGGAGGGCCAGGTTATACATATGGAGCAAATGGGGGGCCAGTATTGATGTATGGTGCTATAAGGAACCAGGTTATATGTATGGTGATATGGGGAACCAGGTGGGTGTTGCTATAAGGAACCAGGTGAGATGTATGGTGATATTGGGAAACCAGATGGATGCTACTATAAGGAACCAGGTTAGATGTATGGTGATATTGGGGAACCAGATGGATGCTGCTATAAGGAGCCAGGTTAGATGTATGGTGATATGGGGAACCTGATGGATGGTGATATAAAGGAACCAGGTTAGATGTATGATGATATGGGGAACCAGATGGATGTGGCTATAAGGAACCAGGTTAGATGTATGGTGATATGGGGAACCAGATGGACAGTGATAAAAGGAACCAGGTTAGATGTATGGTGATATTGGGGAACCAGATGGATGGTGATATAAGGAACCAGGTTAGATGTATGATGATATGGGGAACCAGATGGATGTTGCTATAAGGAACCAGGTTAGATGTATGGTGATATGGGGAACCAGATGGACAGTGATAAAAGGAACCAGGTTAGATGTATGGTGATATTGGGGAACCAGATGGATGCTACTATAAGGAACCAGGTTAGATGTATGGTGATATTGGGGAACCAGATGGATGCTGCTATAAGGAGCCAGGTTAGATGTATGGTGATATGGGGAACCTGATGGATGGTGATATAAGGAACCAGGTTAGA
>JACXGI010005396.1:0-28538 GCA_016801175.1 Esox masquinongy | reverse complement strand
CGGTCTTCGACTGTAAGTCAGTGGAATGTGTGGAGGAGCAATGTGACGCGGGACAACTGGGGAAGGTTGATCGCCAGGAGACCTTCTATTGTGTCAGATTTACATTTTGCACTCACAGTCCATTTTCATCAGGACAATAAGGGGCCCTTGAATCCCAACAGGGAGAAGAATGGGGATGTGAGTCACATAGAAATCCTACACTGTAACGTGTTATCACCTTCACCACTGACAGCCAGGCGACCATCTAGTTGTTTTTTGTCTTTCTTTTCTCCCTCTTTCAGTATTTCTTTATTTCTGAACCTTGCTTGTCAGAGAAATTTTTATTTAAAGAGTTGACCGTCAAGCACCCACACTGGTGATTGGAACGTAATCTTTTTGATGTGCTGTAGTAGCTTTGTGTGTGTCACATCTTACAGTCACATAGGATTTGGACCAGATCAAACCAAAACCAATCATCAATGTCTAGGCTATGTTTCATAGGAATTTCATTTGAATCACATTTGAATGGCACAGTTAGTCAAGGCTCAGACAAAAGACCCAAATGCAGACACAGAAGGCATGAGTTTGAAGCACTGGCCAAGTTTATTTGACCAATGTAAAGGCAATGTACAGGCAATGTAAAGGTAATGTACAGGCAATGTAAAGGTAATGTACAGGCAATGTAACGGTAATGTACAGGCAATGTAAAGGTATCGTACAGTCAGACGACCGGCGGGACAAGTCAGGGCAGGCAGAGGTTTGGTCCACAGGAAATCTAGAAACATAACATGGGAACAGGAAAACGGGTTGGGCTTGGGAAAAAACACAAAAGACAAAATGGCATAAGAACAAACAGAGAACAGAGGTTAAATGCACAAAGAATCATGGGGAAATGGGTGACAACTGGTGGGGGAGGAAAACAAGACAACACAGGTGAATGGAATCAGGCTGTGACGGTTAAGAAGTTGAGCACAGCATACAGCACGATAGAATAGAACACGGCACAGCAACATCCAGTACAGTACTACAGCACAGTACAGCCAAATACAGTAGAACACCATACAGAACAATACAGTACAGTAGAGTACAGTACAGAACAGCAAAATACAGTACAGTACAATGGAATACTGTAGAGAACAATACAACAAATTACAGCAGAATACATTACATTACAGTACAGTAAGAGTACAGTAGAGCATAGCAGACAACAGTAAGGTATGTACAACGCAGCACAGTAAGGCTGTTTCACACATTTGAACACCACAATTAAGGATGTTAAGCACTGCAGAGTACAATGCAATACAATACAGTAGAACATAGCACAGCAAAAAAAAAGTTACTTACAGTGATGCAGTGTAATTTTTATTCTTTTATATTTACTTCATAACAGGAATCAAACCGAAACCTAGGTGTCTTTTAAGGCTGTGGAACACTGCAGCAGTTGTAGATCTCGCGACCACTTGGTGCTCCTCTTACCTGCAATCACTAACTCACCTCATGCTGTGTTTGGATGACCACCCACGGATAGCATCTAACGCTTAGCATTTCTTCTTGTTGAATTGCTTTTCGCTTGTCGCCAGACACTAGCTTGGAACCAATCAGAAAACGAGAGAAGAAATCACTGGTAAATGTCAACGAGACCGAGGAGAGAATTTCTTGTGTTTGTGTAAAACAGCAATCAAAACACGACAAATGCCTGTAAGACATCAGAAATTTGAACTGCCTTATAGTGACCAGGGTTTCTACCTTATGGTCACAACAGAAAATGCCATGAGTGTGGAATAGATTTAAGCAGTTTTTTTTAAACTCTGAATAAGACTAGAGATAGAATACAATACAATACAGTATGGTACAGTTTTATTCAGAGGATTAGAGGACAGTAGAGTATGCGTACTGTGCAATTCATTCAGAAGAATGGAGTGGAGTGAATGAATTTTAGCAAAATATCATTTTGGTTCTGTTGTAGCTACAGAGCAGACAGTATGTTTAGTGTAATCTTAATCAATCTTTCAGTCCACCCATAACTCCTTTGTCCTTGGATTTCTCACTGCGTACACCACTGATGGTCAGGGCTGTGTTACTGACGGGCACGCAGGGATTATCTGGGGCCTCAACCTCCAGGGGGCCCCCGACCCAATTAATGTTATTCCTGTTTGGGGCGGGCCCCTGACCAAAACTTACTTATGGGCATTAAAAGTCCCTAGCCAGCCCTGATCAAAAAGCACAAGGACATGGCATCAGCCGTGGCAAAATGTGTAGAGCGGCAGCATTGCAACTAGTATCGAGCTGCTTTCAGGAACCTAACTGATAGTTTGCAAATGTATAGATTTTCTATCATGTGTTCTAATATTTGTCGATCCCTGACGTGAACAAGCTTAAAACCATCGCAGTACAGTTATAGTCGGAATGGTATAGTACGGTAGAGCTCATCAATATCATAAGGAAATGAAAAAGAATTAGCCACAATTTTGAAATTAACTGTAATGGCATAAGGATTTATAATAGAGACAAAGCGCTCTGGAATGGCAGGAGTTTGGAGAGTACACTTGTGGTGAGACTGATGAATAAATGTTTTTTTTAGTAAGCAGCTTTTAGTACAGAGAAGGCAGCAGGGAGTGCTGCCTTTCCAAAACATGTCAGCTCTCTGGCTCCCAGAGGTGAATATTTTCAACATTGTTGATTCTTCTCTTGCACCCCTGCTGTCCAACTCGCTGAACCCTCTGAAGCGCATGGTGGCCATATGTATGTCTGTGTTAGTAGCAGATGAGCTGTGTTATTACACACACACACACACACACTTTGTTTTCTGTCCTTGTGGGGATGAGAAAACAAGAAATCCATGTTTCTTATGCCCTAACCATAAACCTAACACTAATCATAATTCTAACCCTAATCTTCACCTTAGCCTTAATCTAACACCTTACCCCCAAAACCTAACACCTAATAACCTGAAAGGAACCCTAATTCTAACACTAACCCCAGTTGTTACCATAAACATCACCCCTTGGCGAAAATATACGTTTTCTTAGCACAAGCGGTAACTGGCTAAAAAACCTTGTGTGGACCCATTTGTCAGGTTTTACTATATTTGTGTATTGTTAGACTTGGATACCACACACACATCCACGGTAGAGGTGAGATGGAGAGGGCATACATGTAGCTCCCGGGAAATTTTACTAACACACACAGACCCGAAATTAGAACAAGGTTGTCATGGTCGTCTGTTGCCATGCTTGTGCTCTACTGCTTATTCCATTCGACCACTTTAAAAGTCAATAGGATATTGAATGATATACAGTATGCCAAAGCTCAGTAAGCCTGTGTTTGTCGTTGCATAGATTTAATTCCTTGCCATTTACGACTATGAGCAATATATCTACAAACGTCATCTTTTCCATTTGAGTTATTGCATTGTGCATCCTGATAAACACACAGTGCAACTAAGGTAATGCTGGCTGAATCAAGAGAAGTTGCTTCGATGAACAGAATGGTTAATAAGGTCCTAAAACAACCACCTGGTTTAAATTGTTCAAAGCGTCTGTGTTCTTCATGCCTGTGAGTTGGTTTCATCTCTCCTGTTTGCTTCCCAAATGGTGCCCTATTCCCTCAGTAGTTCAGTACTTCTGACCAGAGGATCTGTCGTCTGGTGAACGTTTGTGCACTTTGTAAGGAATAGGCTGCCATTTGTGATGTTTTTCTGCTACTTTATAATCGTTTTCCTAGCTAAACTCGTAAATCTCAGTACTTCACTGAACTAATGCATATTCATTATGTGGAAGCTAAATATGCATGCGCAAATGGAACAGGACAAACACAAGCACTCCCCCATATTTGAAATGTCTGGCCAACCTGCTTTTCAGTCATAACAGTGAAAAAAGAGGTGGTTTGATTTACGTATTTTTTTAATGTTGTTTTTGTATATGATGGCATTACTCTTTGGACATGTGGTGTATCTGGTTATGAATATCAAGCGAAGGGAGGTTATTCTAATGTAAAAAAAAATAAATGGAAAACCTATTTTCTTTATGTTTTTTTAATTTTTAGCTAAATCATTCCCCATGCAAGACACAGAGGGCTGTATGTAGATTGAACCCCCAGGTGTGGCTCTCCAGGAGATAGAGGGTGGGGTTGTCAGTCAAATGCCTTTCAAAGTGACAAATCAGTGGGGGGGACTGTGTGAGTGACAGCCCCCACAGGTACACCACACAGATGCGTGTGCATACTCACACACAGTCTCCAGGGACGAACCAACGGGGGGGGGATCCCTAATTACCTGAGGCTCGTCAGGCTCAACCCAGAAAAATGGCCCATTTCTGTACCTTGAAGAGAAGACACTAGCCTAATTTAAGACCAACACTGGGGTAAGAAGCCTCTATACTTTAGGTGGCAGGTTATGGTTCCAGCCCAGCTTTTGGCGACAAACCTGATTTAGATAATTATTTAGTAATGGACTGCAAATTGTAATGTTATTCATTGGGCTTCAGATTAGACCATATTTCATTCAATCTGCTGTGTGCATTTGTCAGTTTTCATGGGCATGCCATTTTCATTTCATGACTATAGTTGCCAACTTGCGATGACACGATATCTGTGCCTATTTCCCTGTCTGAATAACATGACTGTCTATCTCTCTGTCACCTCACCTCACATTCCCTCAGCTAGCCATCCATCTCTCAGAATAATTACTACTCATCTATAAAACCCCAGCGGATAGGGAAGCAAAAATCCTCCTCTTCTCGCCTTTCAACCGATGCCATTTCCCGAAACACTGATAGGACGTTGCAGACAGTGCAGAGACAAAAAGTCTAATTTGGTGACGCACAGAGGAAGTTTGGCGCCGTTCAATTGAAGTCAGTGAACAATCCTCTTCGGCGTGGAGATGAGCTGAGTTTCACGCCGTAAGTGTGTGTGTGTGTGTGTTGTTGGATGTCATTCAGTCACTTGTCAAACCTGTCACTGGGATGATTAGGCTTTGTGCAGGGAAGCTCATTGTTATTCTGGAGAAGAGAATGGCAGGCAGGGAGACAGCGAGAGGATTAGCTGGCTGGGTGATGAACTGACTGCCAGCAGGTTATTAAAGAGATGTCGAGAACAAGGGTCACGGACGCCACTATAACTCGCATCTTCCAAAAAACGTTGCATTATTATAGACATGGGATGGGCGTGTGTTATCGGTGCTGTCGCTAG
Source organism: Esox masquinongy (assembly GCA_016801175.1). Lineage (NCBI taxonomy): Eukaryota > Metazoa > Chordata > Actinopteri > Esociformes > Esocidae > Esox > Esox masquinongy. The sequence goes on along the minus strand of JACXGI010005396.1, from coordinate 23,372 downwards.
TATAATTAATACATTTCGAGACAAATTAATATATTTTTTTTAGCCTGTGGGCCCTTAAGGTGTGTCACCTCTGCACATATCTTTTGAGGAGATATCTGACGCCCCTCGGCGTGTTACGAGAGGAAGAGAGACCAATCCGGAGAAACGAGAGGGAGGGCGGGAGGGAGAGACGTGCAGACTGATCGACAAACTGACCGAAGACAGATCAAGTGAACTGGAGTCTGAGGAGAGAGAGCGATAGAGAGATTGTTCCTCTGACCTACCAAACGAGCGGCTGGCCACGGGGCAGAGATGGAGGGAGGATGTGAGTGTTCTTTATCATACAGCTGAGCGCGGAGAGCAGCGAGGGGCCAGCTGAATGGGAGAGCGAGATTAAAGGGAGGCTGGTTTGTAGTCTGCATTCAATCATTGCAGTCCCAGAGTCCTCCTGCTGAATGCTGATCAACCCTCAATGAAAGGAGTCATGGACCAGCACTGCTCTCTCTCACTCTCATGCACACGCTCGTGCACACACCCCCTGACTAGGTGCATGATTGTAGGTCTTAGATGCCACAGATACATTGCCTATCTATGGGTGGCCTCTCAACCCCCCCTACCCAAGCACTGTAGGCCTGAGAAATGGTGTTTAGTTTCAGATTGAGTTCAACCTGTGAAATAACAGTGGTGTTTAAGGCGGTAGCGTTGCTGTCCCTGTTGGGAATCCTGAGGGATTTTAAAATGTGCTTAATTGCAGTGGCGCTTTGTGTGTGTGTGTGTGTGTGTGTGTGTGTGTGTGTGTGTGTGTATTTCGTTTGTATAGTTTTGGGGTATAATTCAGTGTAATTTGTTTTCCATTTCATCCCGGCATTTTAATTGATGATCATTCATTTCATTGTTCCAAGCCAGCATGCTGGTATTATAATAATGAATTATTCTGAAACACTAACACAGGGAAAAAGGTTGCCCCTCATGGGAAAACAAGCATTCTCCATATGCAAGTTACTTCAAGGTCAAATTTGGGGAAAAAAGGATATCATGGTTATTAAAAAACATACTTGCCTGCAACAAAATAATTCATTAGAGGATCACAGCAATTTTTTTCAAAACCAATTGTTGTTCTTTGTTTTACTTGAAATGGTGAAAGAAAATCAAGCACATTGTTAATTTTTGTTCTAATATGACAAAGAGAAACTAGAGGTCATGAGTAACTTGGTGAAAAAAAAGTGCACCAATTTACATGTAGTTGGTGCTGATCTAAAGAGTTACCCAAAAAGTCAGTCAGGATTGATTTACCTCCATCTTGGACATCTTTGACATGAATTTAAATATGTATACATTTTTTACTTTAAACTTTTTGAGGGTCATCAAACATTATGATGAACCATTTTAAGTTTGGCTTTGATATCTTAACAAATCAGGGCCATTTTGGGTCTATTATTTAACACTGTTGTTTATAATAATAATGATAATCTTATTCTCCCAAACTTAGACAGATTCAGTCTAAATGTGGTCTTTGGACTCATCACAGACTCTCTGAAGACTGAGAAAATAATGTTCATGCAAAGAAAACATTATCCTGGTAGATGCATAACAGCACAGCATTATAATTTAGAAGTATTTTTTTTACACAGAGCTGAAATTGTGTTAAACAGATATTAAAATGTTTAAATGATCTGTGTGACTGTCCTTTGAAACTGTATGTGTACTAGTGTCTGTGTGTTTATGAGTCTCTGTGTGGTTATTTCTGGTTTATTTCCCCCCAACAGTTAACTTTTATATGGTGTCATGTTGAATGCTTTATTCATAATGGTTTGCATATGCATTAATTCTCCAACGTGACACTACATTTTCAGGGAGACTGAAATGTTTTATGTCTATGGGTTTATTTGTCTTAGGTCAAAACATGGATAGCCATTTCAAAAGAAATGCAGAGTAAAAAAAACAGTATGTTTGAAAATGTCGTATTTTGATCAAACATAACTTTTACATGCTGTTAAAAAAATGATACTCTGAAAATAGAGAAACCTGTTGAAGGTTCTATAAAACCTTGAATGAAGTTGACTTTATAGAGAAAGTTTCAGGATGATCCCATGTTAGCTGTTTTACAAAAACTAAAAAGTCCCTGGATATTACATTGCCTGTCTCTGTTCCCTCATCTATCATTATAATACTGTAGAACACAAACATCTCATCTTCACAACTGACGCTGGGGTACAGCTTTGTATGATAAAACAAGCTTAGGAATCCGTTTCTAAGATCCATAAAATAAATTGATGCCATCTACTCTGTTAACGGACAGCATTTAGTCACTTTCCTACATACTGCATACTGTAAACTGAAGTCTACACGGCAAAATATCAACTGTATGATTACAATTAGGAAGGTATAAGTTTGATCCGGTTGATCTACGTTAAGAATCACCTTTCAAGTTGTGTTTGTGTTTGTATGCCCAAACACATTCTCATATTTTCGAGAAGGAAGCGTGGGGAGAGAGGGTACAGAAATGAAATCCCCTCCTAGCTGGAGTCAGTCCAATAGCCAACGAGGCGCTTCGCAGCTCAAACAGCCATGCTTCCCCGAAATAGATTGGACAGGCAGAATCTTTGCGTTTTATGATGCGAGGGCTTGTGACGAGAGTTGTCTCGAGAACGTTTCGGGGATTCTGGCAGCACAGTCGGACCTCTAGCTCTCGTTGGCGCCTGGCTGCAGTGCTGTATAGTAAACGTGTTGTTGTGTGATAAAACGGGTGTTTGAATCCGGCTGAATCAGTGATGGGGAAAATGCCCACCACATCCTCCTACTGCGAGCGAAGGCGTCTGGAAGCAGGCCCGAGCTGCTCGTTCCGGATCTGTTTCCCTACCAACTGCGTGTATTTCTCTGGTTTTATTCTGTCAGGCCCGTACTGTATACAGGTAATGAAGTGTCTCATGCCGGGTGGGCAGTAGCTGTGTGTGTCAGTATGAGACCCGTGGGTGGTGAGCCTCAATCCCACCTGGTGGTTTACTGGATTGGGAAGCTGCACTGGCTTTTGCGGACCCTTATTAAGCTCGTTAAAAGACTTCATCTGAATCTCCCCCGCCAGGCCCGAGGGTAGGGAGTGTCAAGTGTCAAGGTTTCCCTAATTTATTAAATCAATTACATCTTATAAATTACATTTCAGTCAACTCAGCTTGTTGTTGGCTCTTTCTCCGTGTGAACAGCTGTATGGTACTGTAGTGGACTAAAATGGTCCTCTGTTTAAACCACCTGTGTGTGTATGTGTGTGTGTGTGTGTGTGTGTGTGTGTCAGCTGGCTGGAACATGGCTGCCTGTCCCCTTGTGTTACCTTAGGGCCGAAAAGTGGGCAGAGTTGCAGTGGACTGTGTGTTCTGTTGGCGTTTGAAGAAGGGATTTTGGCAGGAATGTGTGTGTGTGAGTGTCTAGGTGTAGACATTTCCATCCCTTCTATCTTTCAGGTGAAGTCAAGGTGGTTGCAGATGAATCTATCAAGTTCTATTTATTGCCTGCCTTTCCAATCTGTTCCTAATGTCCTGAAATAATTGAAGTCCTTTCAAAGGCAATGATGGTACTGTAAGTAGCAAAAACACTGTGTGTAAAGGAAACCTACAAAGGAATCTGGCATTAAGGTGGTAAAATGCAGAGTTGTCTAACGTAGCAACTAGAGCGGGTTTGAGCCAGAAACTTAACTCAGCACAGCTGTTTTACTTGCTACACTTGAAACTTAAAAAGCATGCATGAAACAGAATCACTAGTACTCAGTCTCTCCTGTAAGGTGAGTCAATGGACTTTAATAATTGAGTTGGTTAGCTCTCTGTACTTTGCAGTCCATAAGAAATTCAGTAGGACATTTCCAAGAGATACAGTAATGAATTGATTTTGTTGTGGAAACCTACCTGATTCTCAGAGGACAAACGCAACAGCATTGCCTGCTGTCTATTTTGTATTTTGAGTTGTTACCATGAATCTTGGTGAGATCCATTTTTAAGCACCCAAAATTTTGACAAAGCTGCTTTAGCACCCGGGCGACATTTACATTTTGAACTTGTAGCCAAGCAGTAAACACTGACCACAGTAAGAATCTACTCTGTAACACGCAAGTCTCACAAACTTGGATTTCACGCGCAGCATGGAGCGGCTCTCCGAGATACAAAGACCAGATGACAAAGCACATTTTATAGTACAGTTCTTGCCACACTTCCCTGAAGGACATTGTGTATGTCTGCATAATGCCGTTGAGTGCTTGTGGTGGATTTCTTATCGCAGATAATGCCAAGATTACTTGTGTTTCGGTGTATTGCATGAATGTTTAATTAATGGGCTATGCTCTGTTAGGTTTTGCGCCGTCTGGTTGGCACTTGTCTGTGTGAGGTGAAGGAGGATGCGGTGTGGTGCTTCTAGCCACCTGTGATCTCCCATCTTTGGCTGTATAGAGCCTGTACTGGCAGATAATGTGTCTTGTCTTATACTGTAGAGATATGAAGTGAATTAAAGTCATTGGAGTGGCTTTATCTGCTCTGGAACACAGTTATTTTGTTGCTGAGGGGCTCAGAGTTGTTGAGGCTTTTTATTAAGAGGGGAGGCATTTTGTATTTTTTATTGGGGGGGGGTTGTACTCAAGTGCCTCGTTATCTAGTCCTAACTCTTCCACAGAACTGCCATGAGGGCTACATGCAGTATGCAACGCCAAGAATTTAAGTGTTAATTAGCGAAATAATGTTTTCATTCTCTTTGCTTCTGTTTTTTTTCTCTCTAAGTCAAATCTAAATAGAGTCAGAATTTAAATTGCAGTTGAACAGAATGAAAACAGGAAAGACACTGAAATAGAAATGTCAAATGGCAGAATCCATACAGTAATTTCCCTTTCAGCAGTTTTCTAACACTGTCTTTTTCTGATTATTTTTAACCTTGTTTATATTTTCATGGCGGATGAATGAAAATACAAACCCCTCGCCGAGCATTTGATTCAGCTGTGTCACAGATTAAGACGTGTGCATGAGGTGAACGGTTTTAGATGCGTTTGCATCCGAAGTGCAGAAAAAAGGCAAGCTAAAGCATTTCTTCTCGCAGAAAACCCTAATGAGCACACTTCGGAGACCTCGGGGGCCCAACGGCGTCGACACGAACGCAAAATCAATCGCACATTTCGGCCTTGTGTGCTCGCTGCTGTGCCAGACACTTGTCAAATGACCTGGTGTGAAAGACCGGTCCTAATGCGTTTCTGGGAGTGCTCACAGAAATATAAGGCGTTGGAACATGTCAATAATCTTGCTGGGTATTTAGTTGTATGCTTACCCATGTTAATCCATCTTCTATACTGTAGACAGAGGGTTCATTTTGCCACATGGCCGGACACATACATTTTAATCAGCTATCTTGCCTGCCCAGCTGACTGCCGGGTGACAACAGGATTTGATAGAGAAAAATCATACATCATCGTGCTGACATGTTCGTTTTGTTCAAGCCCAACAAAAGCCGTCGAAGTGGGGAAGCCATCAGCATAATGCACAGGCCTAAAGAATACTGAACACAGCGTGCAGACAGTATTCGACCGATTCACATTCCCTAATGATCAGTCGTAATGTGAATAGTGGTGTCCATCTATTTGCGTGCTTGGCAATTGATCACATGTAGACGTTTCCGGTATCGACACACTTATTTTAATACAAGGCCCAGAGGTGGAAGATGCCACACCATATTTATTCTTCACACAGCCAAGTGTTCACAGTGTTTAGTTCAATAGAAAGCAGCTTCTAGTACCCATCACCAGCACTCAAAGGAAACCGTTTGGACTCTGGACAACCAGTCATTAACAGTTAAACAGTGGGGCAGGTCTGGAGAGGTACTCTGCCTATAGCTGAAAGCAGCTGGAGACGCTCCTGCTCTTTGTTCTAATATGACACACTCTGCTCCATCTCCAAAGTGATCCTCGCGTAATATAATGACACAACGACAGGCGCGGAAACGTTCTCATCTTCACTGAAGAAAGAAATAATCATTTCAAAGGGGAACTCTGACAGAGGGAGAGGCAGTGAGTGGCTCCTCTGTAGCAAGGTGTAAAAATAATAAAAACTAACTGCCACTGGGCTGACGCACTGCACTTAATTACAAGTCATTATCCTGCATCAGCCGGAGAGGCTGGAAGGAGAAGGAAGAAAAGCAGGAGGATTAGGAGACGGAGAGCAGGAAGGTGTTAAATTAAAACCTGTAATGAAGGCCGAGAGAATAGAAGGAAGAGGAAAAGGAGGTGGGGAATATAGGGGAAGTGTAAGCTCTGAGTTATGGGGTGGGGGCGGACAAAGTTAGCGAAGTGAAACACTCGACGAAAAGCCGAGTAAGACAATGGGGGAGAAGAAGAAGAAAACGAAAGGGGAAAAGCGTAACGAGAGTGGAGGGAGAGCGGCTAGGGCGGATGGAGGCAGCGTGAAGGAGCAGGAAGGGGAGGAAGTTCAGTGAAACACGTGACGAACCTCGGAGGCAGGAAGACGAGTAACAGAGACGGGAGGAATACAAAGAAGGGGGGGGGGGTGATGAAGGGAAATGTTCAGGACTCACATGTCAGCGTTGTGCTCTAGTCACAGGGCCCTGCTGCGAGGGACACAGTCAGAGATTATCAGACTTGATGCGGTGACGCAAAGGCAGGCGACATCACAGCCCCTCCACGAGCCATCACAACCTCCTGTAATACACGCCGTCACACGCCATCACAACCTCCTGTAACACAAGCCGTCACACGCCATCACACGCAGCAACAGCCCTGTGTTCTGTCTCTGCCGATCTTCATCCATCTAGGCGCATCCACTAAAGATACGTGCTCATAAGTGCTTTCGGGATACTTTCCGCCTTTCTACGGAGGCAGGGTGGAGGGAGAGCGAGAATGTGCGGATGAAGAGTAAGAGATCTTGAATCAGGGAAATAGAGACAGAACGATAGAAAATGAAAAGTAGTGGAAGAAAGTGAGTTGGAGAGAGATCGAGAACTAGGTAAACTAGGGTATATATTTAGAGGGGGAGAAAGAGAACAAAACGGTTACAGTAGGATATATACATTATTTAGAGGGACAAAAAGATGTTCAGTATATATCGTTTTAGCTAAATGGTGGCTCTCCTAATTTACCCAGCACGGATGAATTAATTTAGTTTGATTGGCTTCTAAATGCATATTGGTTGATTGGCTACTTGAACATGGGGTTGATTAAACAACCTGGTTTCCTCTGTGAATCATGGCGGACCAGTCCATCTTTGTACCTTGACAGATGAACAGGCTTAAGTATGAATGAACTGGCCTTATTTGAAAGTGAAAACTGAACGTGAAAGTGAACATATGAAAGCACGCGCTTTACACTGACACCGACACCCACCACCTCCATGGGTAGTGAGTGGCTACTGCTATCAACAGACTTACCCGCTGCACATTGTGGTCTCCACAACGTCTCAGCATCCTGGTCATGATGGATCCCAATTACCCTGGGAATGACCCCGGTGTGGAGTTAATTATGTCTTGTAGACTTTTCTCTGTTGACTAAAGGCCAGATTAAATCACACCTCTGACCCTGTTGCCAATCACAATTAGCCCTGCCTTGCACTTCTAACCCTCGCCGGAAGAGACCTGGGACTCCCGACACAGGCCCGGGTTAAAGGCTGAACAGCACGGGGGGAGGGTGTCGCACAGGAGTGAGTGTGTGTGTGTGTGTGTGTGTGTGTGTGTGTGTGGTTGATGGGTGAACAGCAAGAGGGTGTCTAAAGGTCAGAGGTCACCTGGTTGAATCACTCAGGGACCAGTCGGGATGCTGTGCTGAAAGTGAGAGTTCATCAGTATTCATATATTTCATTAATGGCTAATGAAGGCAACACCTCCACAGTGGTAGGCTGAAATAATGTGCAATTAATGAGAAATGAACAGGAATTACCCAAATCTGCTTGTTTCCAGTAGAGCTTTAATAAGTGTTAGAATTTAAACACTTCCTCTAATATGGACTCAACGGATTGTTTAGAATGTTTTATTAGTTCTTTTTTTGCCTCAGGGCAATTCCACGATAACAGGATAATGTGTATACTTTGAATTTCAATTTCTGCCAGACTAAAACCATTGATTGCAAATTTAAATAAACTGTACAAGCTTGTGCACAGTGACTGTTTTTGACAGTTTGCACAAAATTTTTTTACAAAAAACATTTGGAATAATTTAAGTAACAGAATGTGAAACTAACCGTTTTTGATGTGAACATGTTTTCCCAAAACTCAGTTGCAGAAAGAGTTGAGTGTCACCTTTAATATGTTTGGAAAAAAGTCAATTTGGGTATTAAACTAGAAAAAGTGGATTAACGCCTAACAGTATGACACAAAAAGAACGACAACACGGGTCTCTGATCTGTATGTAACAGAAAGGTATCATTAAGGATATGATGCACAGTATTCATTGTGATGTGTTCTGAAAAGGTACACAAAGGTAGAACATACAGCTCTGGAAAAAATTAAGAGACCACTGCACCTTTTTCTTTCCTTTCCAAAAAAGTTGAAAAGGAAAGTTTCAAGTGAGGAACAGAAGCGTTCAATTTGCAGTGGTCTCTTAATTTTAACCCTTCTGTTTCTCACTCAAAACCTTCCTTTTCGACTTTTTTGGAAAGGAAAGTAAAAGGTGCAGTGGTCTCTTTTTAAATTTTTTCCGGAGCTGTATGTTTATAATATAATCTTTCCTGGTATGTTCTAGACATTGGCTGTCAGCCTAATGATTTCATTATAATTTTTTGGACGGAAACACCCAACACCGAACACTTCGCTAATACCCATCAACATTAAGGAGGTTTGTACGTTGCTTCATACCTCTGTAATGTTTATGTGCTTCTGTCCTGTTTTCTTTGTTGTTGTTTTGATGTCACTTCCAGGTCAGCTGGCAGCAGGGACGTGTGAGATCGTGATGCTGAACAGGGACAGCAGCCAGCCCAGACGGACCATCGCCAGACAGACGGCACGGTGCGCCTGCAAAAAGGGCCAGATCGCTGGGACCACAAGGGCCATGCCTGCCTGTGTGGACGGTAAGGCTTGTTTTCGTAGTTTACCAAAACTTTGGAGGGATCCCTTTGGTCCGTTATAGTAGTTTATAATTGGACATATTAGCTATTGAAATTAACCTGTGTCTCTGACACTGAAGAGGCATTACATAATGCATAGCGTTCAAGCTAAAACCCGGAGTCGTATAACAGCGTTATATAACAGGATGTTTCAAGCAATTCGTAAGGGTTGGGATTGTATTTTGGCAGAAAGACTGTTAAAGGAGCTAAGTGACATCATGTCAGTAAATCATATAGAACCTTTGATATGACTGATTCCAGGACGAAACCCTGAAACCAGAACAAACACCATCATTTCGGTGGGGGATTCTCATGAAATGTAATCCTCATAATGGTCCTTTAGCGGAAAGATCACTGCCATATGATGGCCTTATCCCTTATCTCCCGTCCTGGTGGGTTTCACGTGAAATCACTCATATGCTTCACATTATCTGCTTCTTTGGCATGGATACATCCGTGACAGGCTTTCACGTTCTTGTGGTTGTCAAGTTACCACTGTCACCAGTAGCAGTACTGCCTCCACCCGAAGCCAAAGTTATTGCTATTTTACTGATGCTCTCGTCAGTATAGTGTGTGAGTTGGAAGACACACACACACACACACACACACACACACATGCATGCAAACCTCACCCCGGGCACACTGCGTTGACAAAGGGTTTTGATATTTGTATCACGGTGTGTGCCTGGTTTTCCTCTCTCCTCCCTAAAGCCACTGCTGTTTGTTCTATTTGTTCCTGAAACACAGACACACAAGGAGTGGCCAGTCTACTAGAGGAGAACAGGAGACAGGATAGTAAAAAAAAGAATCACATTTGAATTATTGTTAATCATATTGAGGCCTGGGCCAGTGCTGTAAAATGTCATTTATTTCATAAGCAACATTAGGCTTTTTGTTTGACACAATGTCCTTCCTTAATGAGGAGGTGAAAATGAGGCACAATCGATGAGTTTGTCCCTCCGTAATGGAATATGCATAACAATTAAAATGCTCAAAAAACCTTCATTTGGGCGATCCTCAATCAATCTTTAATCCTGGGGATTAGCTCTTGTGAAGGATCATCCGGATGAGACTCATCATCATCAATGCAATCAGCTTCGGCAAGATGATCTTTCCAAAGTCGTCTGAATATTGAATCCTGAGAATGAAAAAGAATATGTTTACCCCCCCTGCATTTGCCGTTACACAATGTATGTATTGCAGGAGTCCGGGAAGCAGGTTGTTCATGTTAGGGACACAATAAATTCAATCCGACGAGGTGCCCCATTTCATGTTATGTCATACCATCCGTTCCACGGGAGACAACAAACCAGGACAACACAATCCTTCTTGGTCCAAATCTCAATTCCACACCGAAATATTCCTCTCACTCCAGTTGAGTTGAATTCAATGTGATGCTGTCTTGAGTTGCATTAATACAGACTCCCCTTTATCTGCCATTTCACACAGTCTTTCTTTTTTTCTTTTCCTGTAACAATGTGTCGGAGTGTCTGCGCTGATTTCTATCTAGGTGGGCGGAAGATAGAACAGGGCTGGACTTGTTAAGGAGTGTTGTTTTGAAGTGAAGGGGCCACTGCACTGATTACCTGAAGAGCTTGTCGAGGGGCCATGGACGGAGAAATGCTATCTTCTCCAAGGGTGGCCTGGGAGTGGAGAGGCCATCCTGTGGAGCATGCAGGCTTTTGTTTTGTGTGGGGAGGGAGGGAGGGGTGGGTGTGTGTTGGCTATTGACATTGATTATACCCCTGGTTGCTGGCTGCTGAGTGGACACAGTGCTAATGATGTTGGCTACGCATAACACCAGACAGGGCCAGGAGACTGCGTCTTCCATTGGCCGGTGGTGTCCCATGGGAATCAGTGTAATCACGAAACACCATTGAACAGGAGGCTGAGTCCAGGTTAGGTGTTCTGTACGTTTGTAGGGTACAAATACGGCTGTCTCTGTACTGGGTTCCTTCAGGATTAAGCAGCTTTACCGAAACGTTGCGATGCATTTGACGGCACATTTTTTCGGGTGTTTTTTTTTGTCATGTTAATTTCGTATAAAGCAGGGGGAGCTGAATGTCGCAGTGCTCTTAGTTCACTGAGCAAAATCATTTGAAAGACGTCTTTTAAAGGCTTGTGCTCATAGGTATTTGCTTGGTTCGATTACAATGTTAAGCAGAATACATCTTAAAAAGTGCTTGAAACAGTATCTGTTTTCTCAAGAGCATCATTATTAGAGACAGTTGTTGGTCTTAGCATGTCTCGGAGCTAAGATAGAAGAGTGTGTATCAGTCCTGTCTCTTGCTGTCTCTTCCTGTCTTGTGGAATGAAAATGCTTTGTCAAACAACAATACAGTCCCACCAGGATTTTGCGATACTTCTTTGACATCAACTCTTTATTTGACAAAGCATTGCTATTCCAAGAGACTGGAAGAGACTCTATTAGGTGGTAACAATTTAGTCACAGTAGAACTGTTGAAACGGTGCAATCCTGATTAACAACACCTTTGGTTGCTTCCATTCCATCAGAGGATCTTTGTCATCTTTGCTGAACAAAGCAACTCTATTCAGCCATATGTCGCAGAGTGGATATGATTGGCTATCAACCAGCAGTGGCTACAGATTTGGATTTAGAAAAATATATACCTCTCTGCTAGTAGGGTTTTTGGCACTCAGATTACCACAATCCCTTGTAACTCTCTGCAATCCTTCGTTCCTCCAAGGAAATTGTTGCCATAGTATTTATGCACTTGTAGATTTTGTATGTTTAATTGAGTAGCCTACAGTAGCTATCTGGCTAAACTAGACATCTATAGCTAGACTATTTGACTATGGATACAATATAGGGACATATAGATGTAAATATATATTTTTTTTAATTCAAGTTACTCATTTGAAATGTCATGGTACATCCTTGTATGTAAAAACGTCACATGGGAATGTAAACTTCATTTAAAAAAAAGGCTTAGTAGTTTTAAAATAGGCATTCTATCCCAAAACGAACACTGACAATTATTTGGACAATACAGTTTGTTCTGATAATTGGAAGAATTGGATTACCACGCCCCTCCCCATTCAGTCCACTCTGTAAGCGTGAGCTGCTTTAGCTGTTGTTGCAAGGACTGGAGCTTTCTGCCAGTGCTGTGTGCAGAGAGGAGATTTAGTGCTGCGGTGATATAATGGGTTCCTGTTATAGACATCCTGGTGGGGTAGTGGGGAGGCTGGTGTGACTGGTGAGGCTAGCAGTCTTTCTGGGCATGCTACAACTGCCCTCTGGGCTGGGAAAGGAGCAAGAAGGAAGGGCAGAAGGGAGGGAGGGTGGAGGGGGAGGGAAAGGCCACAGGAATACATATCAAAGCCCTGAGATAGTGAGACTTACTATCTTTCACATCGGGTCAGCATCTCTGTACGAACCTCACATGTAATGTTGGCTTGGAGTCTGATAGAGCTGAGTGTGAGGTGAAAGGGTTCCTGGAGGTCACATGATGAGGGACAGGTGGGGGAATTTGATAGTCAGTTAAACATGCCTTTTAGGGATTTCTTTGGGCAGGTTTAGCGTATTTTCTGTTTGGTGTTTCTTATGTAACTGTGGTACAAAACTGCAACTTATTCTAACAGTCATTGGTAAAATAAATTTTGAACAACAAATCTGGAGAGGGCTTCTACAAATAACAGAAACTGCTGTCCATTGAGATTCTGAACATTTCCACTAGCTCTCACAACATTTCAACTCCCAAGAACATTTTCAGTAAAAAAATACTGGAGAACTGTCGAGTGTTGAGCCATCACAGCTCTTTTTGCTACCAAAGATGGAGAAAAACTCTAACTCTAAGGAGTACACTTCGACTGACTCTGAATTTGTTTTCTAAACCTAATGCAATGTTATTTCTCTAGGGTAGTCACATCAAAGTCGTTTTTCGGTGGGTTTACAAAAATCATATTGTGTAGGTTGTTTTCTCTATGACAGGCAGAAATATAATACAGAAAGTACCCTGCATACTTTTCCTTTCGGGAATGTCTACTGACATGTGACAGACGTTAGCATAGAAATAAAAAGTATGTGAGAGCCGTTATTCCCACGCACAGCTTTTCCCATTTATTAACTTTACACCCCTCTTTCTTTTTATTTCTGTTGGTGATAAATCACTCTTATTTACTAATTTAAAAAAGATAAAAACAAAAAAAAACTAGCAACATTTTCAAATTTCTGATTCACTTGATACAGTAAGTCACATGATCCAGTTAATCAGAAAGGTTAAATGATACAGTTCTTAAAATAGGTCACATAAAACAGTACGTAAGTCTCATGATACACTACATCAACAAAAAAGTCACCATTTGTTATCAGGGTGGAGTTGACAGGAATCTCTTCAGGAATGTTTCCCCCTGATATTCCCCTGATCCAGTAATTATATATGCATGACAGAATATAGTGTTTAGCTTAATGTTTAATATCACAGATGATATAGCACTAATGTGATATGAAAGCACCAGGCTTCCTCCTTTAACCAACTGCATTAAACACTTCCTGTTGCTACGCATAACTTCCTGTTTCTGTGCCAACAATGACACCTAGGTGTGCTGTTTTCGAGGGTTCCGAGCTGTTGATAACATCAGTTGTTATTGATGTCAAATTCGTCCTCCTTCCATTTCTACTGTCCTTCATTAATAATGCCATATAATGCCAAACATTTTTTAAATATTCAGTATGTTTGTAATGCATGTAAGTTATATAATGGTCAAACATAGGACACTATGTAGGAAATAGGGTACAATTTAAGATACAATTACTGAGTGCTGCAAGTATCTTAGGATTAGGTCTATATTTGAAATAGTAGCTCCTGCATAAAAGTTTTGGCTTTTCTCCACTTAACGTCTTTCCTCTTTAGTGATGTATAGCATAGTATCTGTTGCCTCAGTGCCTGTTTTGTTCCTGTGCCTTTTATGTTTTTCTCTACTATAAAGAAACTTCTACTGTAAAGGAACTGTGGTTTCTATGCTAGCACTATGTGAAACCGTCAAAACTGATCCTCGTTGGATTATCGTTAATATAATGATTTAAAAATCCTGTATGTTATGCACCTCTCACATCCCAAGCCTATATTAATTATTAATGTGTAAACTAAACTAATATAATACTTACAACACAATACTTTCAATACAATACTACAGTGATGGAAATTTGAATTTGAAGCGACTCAACCAGTATTTTGAGTTTACACTACCAACCTAACTAGTACATTACTTCAACCAACTTCACTTACACATTACTTATACCAACTAAACTAATATGTTATGTCCCTCCTTCCTACCCCATGCGGTCATTCATCCATCATCTTATCACCATATGTAAACACCTAGCTCTCATTGCAGTAAGTGTTAACCACACTGAGCACCACTGTCAGCTCATACACCAGAGAGTTCTTCTACTGTCTCTACTTTCACACACTCTCCTTTTTTCTCTTTATGGATTGGCTCTTAATAGACCTTGCTGTGGCTGAGCCATTTCCTACTGACTCTCTACCTCTCTGTACCTCCCTTCCTCTCTCTCTTTCTCGCCTTTCCCCATTCCTCTCCCTCTATCTTGGTTTCTGACATTTCTCCTGCTGGTGATGAAGCCCCAGTGGCATTCCTCCTCATCCTCCACTGTGTCTCTCTCTCCTTCCTTCTCTTTGTAGCGTGCCGCAGTGCGCTTAAACGCCCGGCCCTGCTGCTCTCCGATGCTCCTTTTTACACTCATCCACGATCTTGCCTCGATTGCGTTGCCTCTTTGCCCCTGAAAGTGTGTAGCTCTGATAGGAAAGTAAAGTTCCTGGTCAGCGTGGGTGGGTGGGTCTAAAGGATATGTCTGTTTTGAAGGCCACACGGTGGGGACAATTAATAAGGACTTTATATACTTCTTTCTTTTACCCCTCAAGGCCTCAGCTACGCATTGAGACCTTGGGACTAGAAAGTTCGACCTGCTCAAAGCATAATTCTGAGATATTGAGCTTCAAGGTTTTTACCTTCCCGATCTAAGGACCAACTGAAGAACAGTGAATTCTTCTTTCATAATCTCACATGACACTCACCTTAAGGTTATCTGCAGTGCAGACTATCAAAGTCCTTTTTAAATCTGTTTTTGTGGATCAAACTTTGTAATGTCAATCTGGGTTCAGCAGTTTCAAGTTTTATCTGCCCATAATATTACAATGACTTACATTTTAACAGAAAGGTAGATAAGTGTAATGCTAAAGAAGGGCACTCTGTTTCTTCTTTCTAGTCACATCTTGAAATACATGAATTAATGTACAGTATGAATTTTGTATAGTTAATAAACTACACTGCTCAAAGAAATTAAGGGAGCACCTAAATCACACATCAGGTCTCAATGAATTAAATATATTAAAGATCTACATCTTTACTGTACATTGTGTAATTTGTTGAGAACAAAATGATGTAACAACGGTCAGTGGAAACCAAAATCACCAACCGATTGAGGGCTGGATTCAAACTCACACCGAAAATCGAAGTAAGCACCTGATCACAGGGTCTTCCAACTTGCGTGAATTTCATCACGGCAACTCATAATGTGACTCAGTAGTGTGTATGGCCCCCATGTGCCTGTATGCACTCCCGACAACGTCTGGGCATGCTCCTGATGAGACAGCGGATGGTGTCCTGAAGGATTTCCTCCCAGACCTGGATCAGGGTATCAGTGAGATCCTGGACAGTCTGTGGCGCTCAGGGGTGGAGCTTAGCTTTCTCTCCCATGGGTGCGAACCTTAGCCACAGAGCTATCTTCCACAGTTCAAATCCTTAGCAAATGAGACTACAAGATCCGACGTTACACCCAGGGCTGCCATATTTCACTGACAATATACTGGCCAATCAACCTGTAGACTCCACATAAAAACTACAAAAAGCTATTTCTTCTATACAACCCTATCTGGAAACTTCCGGATCTGGCAACACTGGTTACAGCCGCATGGTCATATATTGGTCGATCATAAAAATGCATTATGGAATAACAAAACTTATTACTTAAAATATGCTTATTACTTCAATGTCAACTAAATAGTATCTAGCAAAAAATCATAGTATCATTTTGTTCTGCTTCAGATAATTTTGATAAACTTCTTGTGGGTCCCTCTGATTGGCTGCCATCGATGCCATGCACCCATCGCTCCCATTTAAGCTCTGCCTCTGGTGGCGCTATTTGGCGGCGTTGGATGCACCGATACATAAGGTCCCAGAGGTCCTCAATTGGATTCAGGTCTGGGGAACGTGAGGGCCAGTCAATGGAGGATTTCATCCTGGTACCTAGCAGCAGTCAGGGTACCGTTGGCTAGCACGTGAAGGTCTGTGAAACCCTCCAAAGATAAGCCTCCCCAGACCATCACTGACCCATCGCCAAACTGGTCATGCTGGATGATGTTGCATGCAGCATAACGTTCACCAC
The DNA here is from genome assembly GCA_016801175.1 of Esox masquinongy. Taxonomy (NCBI): domain Eukaryota; kingdom Metazoa; phylum Chordata; class Actinopteri; order Esociformes; family Esocidae; genus Esox; species Esox masquinongy. The sequence continues at coordinate 6,900 of JACXGI010005396.1, read as the reverse complement.
GGCGTCTCCAGACTCTTTCACGTCTGCCACACGTGCTCAGTGTGAACCAGCTCTCATCTGTAAAGAGAATGTGGCACCAATAGAGCACCTGCCAATTCTGGTGTTCTCAGGCAAATGCCAATCAAGCTGCATGGTGCTGGGCTGTGAGCACAGGTCCCACCAGAGGACGTTGGGCCCTCATGCCACCCTCATGGAGTCTGTTTCTGACAGTTTGGTCAGAAACATGCACACCAGTAGCCCACTGGAGGTCATTTTGTAGGGCTCTGGCAGTACTCCTCCTGTTCCTCCTCGCACAAAGGAGCAGATACCGGTCCTGCTGCTGGGTTGATGCCCTTCTACGGCCGTGTCCAGCTCTCCTCGTGTAACGGCCCGACTCCTGGTATCTCCTCCATGCTCTTGAGACTGTACTGGGAGACACCACAAACCTTGCGATGGGCACGTATGGATGTGCCATTCTGGAGTAGCTGGACTACGTGTGCAACCTGAATGGGCTGCAGGTACTGCCTCATGCTACCAGTAGTGACAAGGATACTAGCAAAATGCATAACTAGAGAAGAATCAGTCATGAAGGATAGGGAGAGAGCAATTGTCTGTGGCCACCACCTCCAAAACCATTCCCTTTTTGGGGGTTGTCTTGCTGTTGGCTCCAGTGCAGCTGTTGTCACTTTCATTTGCACCAAAACAGGTGACATTGATTCACAATGGCTTATGCTTCCTAACCGGACAAATTGATATCCCTGAAGTTTAATTGACTTGGTGTTATACTGTGATGATTACTTTTCCCTGAATTTTTTTGAGCAGTGTATATCCTGTACGACCGACAACAATGCCAAAGCTGGATGTTTTTGTTTTTATGTGGAGCAAAAGACAAAAACAGCAGTGTCTCTCAAGTGGGTCTGCTAAACAGGCTCTAAGGAAGGGTTTACCAACCTCTTATTTACTGTGGATCTAAATCAGAAACATTTTCATGGCCTGAAACAGCTCTCGTCGTGCGTAACCAAAAACAGGCATATACTATTCTTTTTCTTCAGACTTTATAAACCCCAGCGGCTATATACAGTGTCACTACTTTTCATCTGCCCTGCAAAGCTAAATCCTAGCTCCCAGCAAGCAATCTTTACTTTGGAGAATATTAAATCCATTTAAAGCCTGGGAGCTATCTGGCTAAAAAAGCGATGGGCTTTTGTTATTATTTGACCATAGCCCATTTCAGAGGTGGTCCTTGTCTGGCAAAAATAAATAACAATATGGGGCCTATACTTTTTCCTGATCTGGTAACCTAACGAAGTAACGTGATTCATCTCTTGTTAACATGTTAAAACCAAAAATGGTACCAATTGCTAAGAGGTCACACCATCATTGTTTGGGTAAAATGCTGAGGGATGGGTCTGGAGAAATGTAACCACTCAAATTCATAGAGCCGTAAAGGCAAGGCCTTAACATTTGATTTGTTACTCCTGAAAAAAAACCTGGCCTTCAGGACAATGACAACCCTGTCAAACTGGGGTAACCTTGTACTTTTATTATAGGAATCATGTTTTACAGAAAGACTAACAGGGGTTTCCTAAAGGCTACTCTAAAGTAGCAGACATGCCAATACACAGATGATGTGATTGCACAATAAACTTCATGGGACTGAGCTTCATGCAGGTTTGCATTGTGTAGTCTGTGGTGGGAGTCTGGTCAATCCAATTCAGCAGGTGTTGCAGGTGTGACTTCAAGTTTTCATATGCACTATTATCTCACAAACTGGGATGCACTTTGACAATAAATTACCCATAGCGCAAGGTAGTGCATATATTTGCATGTGAAAGCCTAGTAGCATAGTCTCCAAAGCCTAGTACCAATGTAGTTGTTTGTTTATTGCTTTATAACTTTAATTTATAGACATTCGTCTGGATAGGTGGTGCTATAAATAAAAGTTACGGCAAAAGATAACATGAACCCATGATATTATTCAAGGACTAAAGGCCTTTAGCCTTTATCTGCGAAATGTGCGAAGGTCTGGAGATATAGAATATTTCAGAATAGTATTTGTGATGTCTTCCTATTTCATGACTCAATACTTAAATCACTTTTTATACAATTTTTTTTTTTATTGACACCACAGAATTGTGTGATTGGATTCCATATTTGAGCAATGGGTATACTGTATGCCCAATGTACCACGGCTAACAGCTGCGCAATGTATCTCAGAGTGTTTGGATACAAACACTACCCCTGAGATGCCTTGTTGCTGTTACATACTGGTTACTGATGCTATTAGACCTGTATAAAGTTAAGTGATGTCATACCTGTGATATACGATCTCAAATGCCACGGCTTTCAAGTCAATCAACATTCAGGATACGAACAACCCAGTTTAAAAAGTTTGCCACGTTTCTGGCTTAAAATATAGGTTTTTACAATGTGAGGACCACCTGAAGGCCACCTATGTGTAAATATAACTAAAATCAGATAGCGTTTGGCATATGAGACCTAAAAAACTGCAGCGAGAAATTCTTCATTTCCAAAAATGCAGATGGAAGGAAATAAAAATTCAAATACAGTGAATGGCAACACCAGGAATATATTGAATTCAGTAATATGAATAGGAATAACAATGGAAAAACACAGACTGACATAGGTAGAAATAACTTGGATATACTTGGCCCGTTACTGTGTAGCTGTTGGCAGAGCATAGCGCTTACGGCAGGTTTGTGGGTTTCATTTCCACAGGGAGCCAGTACCAGAAAATGTATACACTCACTACTGTAAGTTCTTCTCAATAAAAATGCCTGCTAAATTAAACAGGGAATTCCAGAGTTGATGTGCGGTGGTATTTTAGGGTTATGTACATATTGGGAGGAGTAACATTGGATAGATTTATAAACAGTAGCAGCAGCAACTTGCTGTGTACATCTGACTTAACAATATAAACGGGGACCAAACTGTCTCCAAACGTTGGTTAAATTAGAACACGGCAACTAATGGTGACAGGCTGCCTGTCCCCCATTCTGAAAATTGCATTTTAGTTTTGGGTTAAGTGTTAAAGGCAGAAGTTACAATCGGGATTAAAAAGGGTAGGTGTAACTGATTACGTTTGGAGTCGGAGTTTGGGTAAGGTTATGTTTAGGCATAAAAGTTAGTTTATTGAGGTTAAGGTTAGGATCATAATCATGTTATGGTTAGGAATGGGAAATTATTTTTGACGGGCATTCAACTATGGTGTCAACATTTCGATAGTAAACCTGTCAACATTTAGATAAGTAAACCTATGTGTGATGTCAGTATCCAGTTTTTTTGTGTGACAGTGTGTGTATTTAAAGTCTAATTCGTGCGCATATCATCTATATAGTCATAATACTAAAGGGATAGCTTTCTTTTTACCAAAATGTCAGGTAGAGCCGTGTAAAACCACTTTCTGGATTTTACATTTCACAACCAATCTTTCCTCCAGGGGATCTCCTCTTTCACTCTGTCTTTTCTTTGCTTCTTCTGCATCTCATTCCCACTATGATATACAGTAAGTGCTTTGCCTTTGAAATAAAATAAAAGCCTGCAGAACAGAAAATGCAATTTTTTAAAAAGTAGATCTCTGATCATCATGCATCTACTAGTAGTGTTCTACAGATGCATGTTGGTCTTAGAGGTATAATCTATGGTACATTCATGTATGTTGAACTGTAAATCCATAGCTCAAGGCCCCACATTCACAAATTGCTGATCTAGGAACAGTTTAGCCGTTTTGACATTATTCTAAATAAGCTCTCCTTCTTTGAGACGCTTTGTGAACACTTGCCCTTGCCCTGGCCTTTTCCATGGAGATAAAAGGGTCAATCGCGTGTCAATCTACAGTACAGCATTTAAGTCCTTGTAAAGATTACCCCCTAAGAAACAATTCACCTCTGACCTCCCTCCACCATCTGTCATCAGAACAAAAGGACGACTCTTTTCCAGCTCCATGTATGGATGTCATTGCTTGCCTCACTTGTTATGGCTTAGTACAATTTGTGGGCGGAGGTTAATAAGTTTGTGCATGCACCCCCCCCCCCGTTCATATCTGTCCGCTCGGAGTTGCACACCTGCTCCGAGGGTTGCAAGTTCAGTCCCTGTGTCGCTCACACGTTTAGCCACACACCTAAACACGCCGAAGGAATGCCTTTCAAACATCATGTCTCTTCTATTTCCAAATCTTAGCTCTTAACTCGTTTCAATAATAATAAATCACTAGTTGGGGATGGGAAGTTTGTTAGGCGGTGTGCGGTCAGACTGGCTTTAAGAAGACCAGTCATGATGTTCTCATCTCACTGTGTAACAGTCAAGTCAAATGGTGCTCATTTGAACACTCAAAAAGGATTCCACCATCCAACAGCAGACCAACGAATGGAACTGATACATTTTTTTTTTTTAAAACAAAAGAAAACATAAATGCAGTATAATGTCATTTGGTGACTCTGACATTAGGACCACAGCTCTTGAATTGACGACAAAGCAGTATAATGTCATTTGGTGACTCTGCCATTAGGACCACAGCACTTGAATTGACACTGTAGACATGTGGCTCTTTCTTGGCCACTTAAATCCCACTTTTGCTAAATGTTGGTGTTAGTCAGACTCATTTTGAAGGCTAAACTGAACATTATCATGTCAATTTACAAATATTCAAGCAGCAGGTATGCAGTAACATTAAAAAACGCTGTATTTGGCCATGTTTTTCCTGGCATTTTGTAGAAATTATGGAAACAGGTTTCTGCTGTTATGGTCTATCCCTACAATTTAGCAATGGCGCCGCACCGGGCTGTACTGGATTACATTCACTCATGGGTGCTGGTAATCTTAAATTACTTGCATGATTTGGTAGCACAAACTGAAATACAAATATATAATAAAAGAACATTGAAAGATATGTATCGTATTTAATCCACATTTTTGTGGGCAGATGAACATAATCAGTATCATTATGTCTCAATAGCACCCCCCCCCAAAAAAAATACCCTAATGAGCACAGAAATCACTTCCATGCAGCTTTTAATGCTTTGAAAGCATAAAAGGGTCTACTCCCTTTGATCACTGTTGTTAATGTTAACACTTGCACCTGCACACACAGATATAGACACATGTTTATAGCTTCATTCATTGTACATCAGTTTTACCACTCATAATTGTTCTCTTAATTTCAAAGAGCTTTTAAACTTCTCTGACAATGTGATGACTTCTCCAGAATACAACAACAACAGATTAGCCAGGTGTGAGTTTATGTAAAATATCATACAGCTGTTAGATCTAACATGGGCTATTCGTGTTCTTTCATTTTGAATAGTCACAAGGTGCAAATACTAGAATTAGGATTGGGGTCATTTGCTTAAATCTTTCTTCCTGTTTTGATTAAAATCATTGTGGGATGTTCTTTCAGCCAAGTAAACATTTGTAAACGTTTTTCTGTTTACTGGATATAACTAGCTACCTAGCTACGTCTCTGTGCTACCTGTTCTATATTTTCTGTTATCTAAAGGAACAACTATTACGTGCTAATAGCTGAACCTTCTATATGTTTCCCTTGAAAATGAGCAGTGCACATAGTGGATGTTTAAGCGTCATAAGAGACACAGACAGCATTAGTTAGCAGCTGCAGAGACTGAAAGCACACGATGCCCACAGCGTTCTTGCACATTTAAAGGTCACAGGCCTGTGTTCCGTCTTAGAACACTATAAATTTGCTCAGTACTGTCTGCTGTGGATGGGTGGATGCTGGACATAGTTGCCTTGTCTCTTAGAGCTCTAGCAACTCCTTGTGATATGTCAGGCACCTGTGAGTTCAATCACGATTGTCGGCCAGAGAATAGGATATCTTTTTGCCATGTGTACTAGCCGAAGCTTCTCGGCTGAACAAGAAGTGTTATAGGAAATAAAACAGCTGAGATGGGAGCACATTTTGACCTACAGCGGCGAGGCTGTGAAATCTGATCTTTGCCATTGTCTCATATCACAAGATACTCTATGTCAGATCAGGTGAAGTGGATGAAATCCATCAGAAAGGTAATAGAAAGTTCAGGACAACATCAGGCTTGGAATGTTTATGGAGAATCAAATACTTTCCCACCATTTTTTGTTGAGGAATTCTGCACGGATTCATCTCTTTCTGCAAATGAATCCTGCACAGCTGTGTTACTTGGAAACATGACAGTAATACATTTCAGACATAGGGTCATAGTCAGTAGTATCTTTAACAATTGAAAATCTACAGCCTAATTCGTAGGACGACAATTATTTCACAATTTAGAAGTCCCTCTCAATTTTTGCTCAATTTGTACCTGCAGCAAAGGTCACTAGTGTAAGCAATCAGCCAATGAAGTCACAGAGACACACAAGTTTGGCAGACTTCAGCCATGACACCACTTTTTGAGGTGGTCTTAAGAATTGTAATCTTGGTTGTGTGGATATAAAATAAGACCAAAGTGATAATTTTTTATTTCCCCTCATTAAAGCAGTAACGGAACAGCTGTTTCCACGAGGCACGGATAGCAGCGAGGCACTCTATTGTGACTGAGATGATAAAACGCATAATTAGGTAGCAAGTCACTGTTGTGTTGTTTCTCCTCTTCTGTATATTTGTTTGAGAAATAATCCTCTATCTCTTCTCCTGTGAAGTGGTGCTGTTCATTATTGCTATGCTGTCACCTATTCTTTCTGTCTGCGCGTTGCGTTGTGTAATTTACCCTCATTGGCTGGGTTAGCAATTTCATGAACACGGCTTGTTTAATAATGGATGTGGTTTGTAACGTTGTGCTATTATTTCCCCCCACCTGTAAATGCAGGAGATGTTTGAGTGCAGCTGTGTTCAGTGGGCTGGATATACCAGCCACACAAGCTGGGTGTGAGAGTGAGATTGGAAGGGATGTGTGTATGTGTGTGTGTGTG